>JAYMGU010000539.1:0-16991 GCA_036178185.1 Liparis tanakae | reverse complement strand
ACCACCTACCAGATGAAAGTGTAACAAGACAGAGTAGAATAAGAACGGAAGTCACCCATGAGGCACACTTTATTCAAAAGACCCAATATTTAACGATTCAACTCCAACTAAATCTTTATTTTCAAATTCAAACAATCTAAAATAGAAAACAATAACTTAGACAGTTCCACCTGAATAAACTAGAACAATGACGTCAAATACTTTATTCAGTGACCCTTTCAGACTTTTTATTAGGTTACATAATCCCAGGACTCGTACACCCTGGGAGGGCCGCCTCAGGTGAGAGTGTTCAGTGAAGGGTCAAACACTTTGATGATCTTGAGATTCACTACTGATGTGATCGTCTCTTTTTAGAAACTGAAAAGAAACAGTACATTTTTTAAATCATTAATACTGGACATCATTAAAAAGATCAATACCAATTTCACCTTTGGAAAACTCAATTTCTGAAATGAGTCATTATTCAAATAATAATATTGATGTTGCATCAATACAAATGGTCATTTACCTTCAACGATAACTTCTGATTTGGACATTATTTAAGCATCAATACAATACTACATTAAGACACAGACACTACTCACCCTACTTCTAGTTTATCCTTCCACTTGGAATTAAAACCCTCCACTCTATCGCTTCCCTTTAGGGGAGTAACGGGCAGGCGCAGATTTGCTTCTAGCCGGGTGACGTAAGAGTTCTCTGTGTAGCCAAGACTTCCTTCCAGTTCTGAGCCCCTGTCCTGTTACACCAACCCCTCTATTAATCGCTAATCAGCAACTTCTTGAACAATAATTTAGCACAAATATTCATCCTTAATCTAGGCTCCCTACCTCCTGTACTGCCTCCCCAGGAGTGACGTGGCAGGTATGCACTCGCTTAGCCGGGTGAGGAAGAGTTTGTGTAGCTGTGATCTCCCTTCCAGTTCTGCTTTCGTCCTAAGGTGCACCTGAAAGCTCTATTAACTAAGCAGCACCCCAAAACAATTCTAGCACAAATGTTCACTATCCAATCTAACTCTCCGCCTCCGACACTGCTCAACTCAACCAATCCCAACTCTCTAACCCTAACTCAACTCAAAACCTTTGACCCCACTCAGCATCAGCATCAGCTTGGCATCAGCATCATATCACATCACTACACTACTTAAAGATCATTTAATTATGGGTTACTTATAAATGATATCATGACCACCTACCAGATGAAAGTGTAACAAGACAGAGTAGAATAAGAACGGAAGTCACCCATGAGGCATTTAGAAGGAATTGCACAATATAATGTGTATGCATTTACACAAATGCCTCCAGAGAAATAAAAGAGGCATGATTCTTTGCCAAACGTTCAGATGCCTTTTTCCATTCCCAGGACATTAAATGCATTTATATGCAAGGGCATCTGTATAATACATTATATTATCAAGAAAAGTTTCTTGCACTTTGACCTAATTGCAATATGAAGATACATCATGTAAAATCTAGATTATAAACTACCTAGAACACTGAACATTTTGTATTTTATTCACATCCACACTTTAACTTTCGTCTTCACCATGAAATAGAATAATTAGTCCTTCAGAAAAAAAAGGTATTCTTGTGTAAGTACTATTGAATACTATTTCCCATCGTAAATGAAACATATTTTAATAAATTTAGTTTTTATTCCGCCTGCATATTTAATATCGCTACTGTATTCTCCATTACTGTTTCTATTGATTTTCGATCGTTCCAATCCATCTAATCCTGCAATTTCCCCACTGCGGACCATGAAAGGATTATTTTATCATAATCTTAACCTCTCTGCATCATGTCACTTTACTGAAGGTGTGTATAACTGCTTGCAGTGCACGAAAACGCCACCAGGTGGCAAAATACATTAATGTTCACCTGTGTGTGCGTGACGAAAGCGCTGATCACGTTAAAACCCGCCAAAATAGTTTTGTATTTCTCCGGGTGTGTGTGTGTGTGTGTGTGTGTGTGTGTGTGTGTGTGTGTGTGTGTGGGGTTTTTATGGATTTGTGTGGTTGTGAGATGAGGGAGTTTTTTTTGTGTTTTGGGTGTCTCTCCCCCCCCCCCCCCCCCCCGGTGTGTGTGGGTTGTGTGTGTTTTTTGGGGTATGTGTGTATATTTTTTTTTATGTATATATTTATTTATAGATTTGTATATAAATATGGGTTTTTTTTATATATCAATATATTTGACATTATTACAACCATTCATTGAATATTGCTCTGGTGACAGGCTGTAACACTGTAAGGGCCAGTCTGTGTCCTTGGCCCCCCTCTATGGGAAAGCTGGGGCCCCCAACCCCCATTTTTTTGGTTAAATTGCACAAATAGTCGGCAGGGGGGGGGGGCCGATTTTTGGAGGGGACGGCCTGCTATTGAGGCTGTGCTGTGTGTGAAAGCATGTGATTTTTTTTCTGTGGGGTTTAAAATGCATGTGTTGTGTTGGCTGTTGGTGTGTGTGTGTGTGTGTGTGTGGTGGTGGGGTGTGTGGTGTGGGGTGGGGTGTGGTGTGGGGGTGTGGTGGGGTGGGGTGGGGTGGGGTGTGTGTGTGTGTGTGTGTGTGTGTGTGTGTGTGTGTGTTTTGTGTGTGTGGTGGGTGTGGTGGGGTGGTGTGGGGGTGGTGGGGTGGGGTGGGGTGGGGTGGGGGAAAATTTTTGTGTGTTTTTGTGAAAATCATGTGAGTTTTTCTCTTGCTACCCAATAACCACATCGGAAGGTCCCACAGACTGGGGATGGTCCCCCGGGAAAGGGAATGATGATTTGGGGGAGTAAAGAAAACCTTTTGCAGGTCTTTTGACCTTCAGGAAAAAAGCTTTAACAACCCCTATTTTAAAGGTCCATTCCCAAAAAAAATTTCCATTTTTTGGTTTCCCCAATCCTACAGACTCGGGCCGGTACCGTTGGATCCGGAAAAGGCCCCAGGGGCAAAACAAGAAATGCATCACGAATCAAGGGTTTCCTCGGGACCCCAAAAAAAAAAGTTATTCAAGCGTTTCCGGGTTGGAAAACGCAAAGGGAAATTCCCTCCTGACCCTGGGGCCCCATGGGTTTTAAGCGCAATGGTTCCCCTTAGGGGGGTAGACCCTAAAAAGGGGTTTCACACCCCCGGTTCCCAAGAATGCCGACGGGCCCCGATTTTGAATCCCCTTTTTAAACCCTTTTCCAAAAGCCCGACATTTTGGGGGGTGTAAGGGGTTTTGGGAAAGGGAAGGGGCCCGAATTATGTAAGGAGATCCAAACAGATTTTTTTAGGACCTTAAAAAAAAGTTAGGGGGCCAAGGGCCCCCAATTTTCCCCACTAATCCTGACCCGACCTTTCCCCTCCACATAAAAATAAAATTTTAAACCCTGGCCTTGAAACTTAACCCTGACCTAAACCCAATTTAAAAACCCATTCGAGCCCTCCCCCCTCCCCCCTAACCCGGGCCCCGCCCCCTGCCCCCAAACCCAAACCCTTTTACCCAACCCTTAACCCAAACCCTTTTTAACCCTAACCTTTAACCCCCTTGACCCTAAACCAACCCAAAACCCTTTAAACCCTTAACCCCCTAACCCCTTAAACCTATATATTTGACATTATTAAAATGCATTCTTTGGGAATATTGCTCTGTGTATTGACAGGCAACACTGAAAGGGGTGTCTTTTCCTTGGCCCCTTTTAAATGGGTTCCTGCCCCAAACCACCATTTTTTGGGTTTAAATTCCCCTAGTCGGCGGGAGGGGGGGGCCTGATTTTTGGGATGAGGGCCTGCTTTTTGGGGTTTTGGGGTGTGGGGAAGCAGGGAGTTTTTCCTCTGTGTTTTCCCAACATGCATGTTTTTGGTTGGCTGTTGGTTGTGTGTGTGTGTGTGTGTGTGTGTGTGTGTGTGTGTGGTGTGGGGGTGGGGGTGTGGGGTGTGTGGTGGTGGGGTGGGGTGTGGTGTGGGGTGGGGTGGGGTGGGGTGTGTGTGTGTGTGTGTGTGTGTGTGTGTGTGTGTGTGTGGTGGTGTGGGTGGGTGTGGTGTGGTGGGTGTGGGTGTGTGTGTGTGTGTTTTGTGTGGGGAGATGAGGGGGTTTTCTCTTTGCTACCCAAAAACCCAAATGGAAGGTCCACAGACTTGGATGGGACCCTGGAAGCGCAATGCATGATTTGGGGGGGGAATAAGACCATTTCGGGTCTCTGCCCTTTTGGTTTAAAACCCGAAACCCCTTTTTCCCAAACGGGGGTCCATTGCAAAAAAAACTCATTTTGGGGTTTCCCCGACGTCCTAAGACTCGGGGCCGGGGTACCGTTGGATCCCAACGGCCCCCCGGGGGCATACAAAAAAGGGCATCACGAATCGGCAAAGCTCAGACCTTCAGAAAAAGTTATTCAAAAAAAAACTTTTCCCGGGCAAAGGAAATAGGGCCCTTTCCCCAAAGGCCCCACAGCCCGGTTATGATTTTTTTAAAAGAAGGTCCCTTTGGGGGGTTAGCCCCTTTTTAAAAGGGGTTTAAAACCCCCGGGGTTTCCAAAAGATTTTAAGCCGACTCTTGGGGGGTTTTTGGGAACCAAAAAATTTTGGAACCTTTTTCCCAAAAAGGCCAAAAAAATTGGGGGGAACCCAGGAAAGGGCCCCCACCTTATTTAAGGCCCCGGACCCCCAAAAAATTTTCTGGACCTTGGAAAAAAGTTTAAAAACCGACCGGGCCCCCCCCCTTTTTAAACCCTTAACCCAAATCCTGACCCCCAAAACCTTCCCCTCCCAACAAAATTAATCAATCTTAACCTTGGCCTTTAAACCTTAACCCCTAACCCAACCCCCCCCAAGTAAATATTGCCCCTTTTAAAAACCCTGCCTTCATTAAATAAATAATTGCCCCTTTAATTTAAGGGAAATTTTAACCCTCCCCCCTAACCCGCTGGCCCTCCCCAACCTTTTTTTTTAATCCCAACCCTAACCCGGGGGCCTATTTTATGGACCTTTTACCCGGGGGGAAAATTCATTTGTTTGGGCCTTTTGGTTTGGGGGGTTGTTTTTTTGGGGGGTTGTGTTTTGGTTTTTGGGTGGGTTTGGGGGGTTTTTGGTTTTGGGTTTTTTTGGTGGGGGGGGGGGTGTTTTGGGGTGGGGTTTGGGGTGTGTGGGGTGTTAAAATTGGGGTTTGGGGTTGGTGTTGGTGGGGTGTGTGGGGTGTGTGTGGGGTGGGGTGGGGTGGGGTTGGTGTGGGGTGTGTGGGGTGTGGGGTGTGGGGTGTGGGGTGTGTGGGGTGTTTTTGTGTGTGTGTGTGTGTGGGGTGTGGGGTGTGTGTGGGGTGGGGTGGGGTGTGTGTGTGTCTGTGTGTGTGTGTGTGTGTGGGGTGGGGTGGGGTGTGGGGTGGGGTGTGTGGGGTGTGTGTGTGGGGTGGGGTGGGGTGTGGTGGGGTGGGGTGGGGTGTGGGGGGTGGTGTGTGGTGGGGTGTGGTGTGTGTGGGGTGGGGTGGGTGTGGGGGTGGTGGGGTGTGTGTGTGGTGGTGTGTGGGGTGTGGGGGTGGGGTGGGGTGGGGTTTGGGGTTTTTGGGTGTGGGGTGGGGTGGGTGTGTGTGTGGTGGGGTGGGTGTGGTGGGTGGGTGTGTGTGGGTGTGGGTGTGGTGGGTGGGGGGGCTAAAAAAAGGGGTTTTAAAAAAAAAATTTAACCACCACAAAAAATTTTCCCCGTGGGTCTAGAAGCTAGAAGGGGGCATATCTAAACCCCAATAGACTTTTGGGGGTGAAATTTCCCCTCACACTCTAGCCCCTTTCAAAAAAAGTTTTTGAGCAAAAAAGGGACATACATTGATGATTACGGACACGACCCAGTACAACATTTTCCCCCAAAGGGGCCCTAGACGTTCGGGGGGGGTTGTTTTTCCCCGAAGGCAAATGACTTAGTGGGGGTACACATCATCAATGACACTCTAGTACATTAAAATGAGGGCAAACCACCCCCCCGGGGAGATGCCTTAGGCTAAAACACCAAGGCTAAAGGGTTCCCCAAATTTGGGGAAGTGTGTACACCCTCGAGAAAGGGGCAAAACTCTAGCACTTTTAAAAAAATAAATGCCCCCCCCCAGCCCAAGATTTGGGAGGTGCCCCGGGTTTTTGTAAAGTCACACATTTTCAAATCCTGGATTCACACCAAGCCAATTAAGAGGGGGTTTTTTAAAAAGGGGATTTCACCCCATGGTCTCATTCTAGGCCTGGTACTGAGTGCCGGGGAAATATGGAGTCTTTTAGACCAACATTTAAGGTTTTATGGACATTTTTGCATTGCTCAAAATGACACTCTAAAGTTGACACGAACACGATTGCCCCTGCGGGGGAGTGTTTTGGGGCCCTTTTGGCTTGCACCCATCGGCCCCAAACTAAAATCTTGCTTTTTAAAGGCCCCCTTCATTTAGAAAAAGAACCAGGTCTCTAAGTCCTTTTAAAAAGTAATTCTTTTTTAATTTTAAAATTGGGCTTGTAAAACCAATCAAATCAGTGGTTTTCCACTTTCCCCCTTTTCCGAGGTATTTTTGGGCGGGTGTGTGTGTGTGTGTGTGTGTGTGTGTGTGTGTGTGTGTGTGTGTGTGTGTGTGGGGGTGGTGGGTGTGGGGGGTGTGTGTGGGTGTGGTGTGGTGTGGTGTGGTGTGTGTGTGGTGGGTGTGTGTGGTGTGTGTGGGGGTGTGTGTGTGGTTTTATATAAATCACCCCCAACCTGGGCCCTTTTGGATTTTAAACCCCCTGACCTAAAACCAATTTGCAAACCCGGGTCGGCCCCCACCCCCCTCCCAACCCCTGCCCCTGACCCCGACCCCGCCCCCAAACCCCAAACCCCGGCCCCCTGACCCCAAACCCCAAATTTTAACCTGACCCTGCCCCCTGCCCCTGACCCCTAACCCTAACCCCTGCCCCCTGCCCCTGAGGGACTTCTGCATGGGTCTACTCGGCCCTGCCCTCCTCCCTTTTTGCTTTTTTTTATTTATTTTTTTTTGCATCCCACTGCCCAAATTTTTTTTTGACTTTTTTTCCCCCTTTATTTTAAAAAACTTTTTTGGCTATACAACCCCATTGAACGGACTGGTTTATTTTATCCCTTTTTGGCCATCCCAAGGGTAACCATCAATACTCCCCCTAAATCAAACTAATATCTGTAATCTCTGATTAAGCAAAAAAATACTGATGCAAAAACTTTTTTTTTGTTTGGTATCATCAAAACTATATAGAAAAAGGCAAAAAAATTTACCTGCCTTGTGTAAATTACTATTGAATACTTTTTCCCCCATCGTAAATGAAACATATTTTAATAAATTATATTTCCTAAATATTTAAAAATAGTTTGTTTTTTTTTTTTATAATACCCATTTTTTGTATAATTAAAAATTTACTTAAATGCTTTTATTTTTCTTATTACAAAACGTCATTTCAATCTTTTTTTTTTATATTTTTCCTTTTTTTATATTTTTAAAATTCTAAGAATAAAAAAGGTTTCCAGGTTTTTTTGGGATGACGGACTTGCGCAGGCCCCCCCCCCCCCCGCCCCCCCCCCCACCCCCCCCTGCAAACGGACGTGCGTCGGGCGCCGCCATCACTTCGCTCTCGGGCCCCAGTCAGAACAAAGGCACGACCCTCGATGAAAACGGTGATTTTTTGAATGCTTGTACTGTTTAATGCACCATTCCCTGTTCCCTATTTTACGGTTTGTACATGTGCTGCTTATAACGCAGAGTCGTTGAAAATAGAACCAGATAACGTTGGTTAAGACTGGAGGGGAAACGCAAAGTCGTCAAACCGACCGAGACCACCCCACGGTTAACTGGGAAATACTTTCCCTTAACACATTGTGGGCTTTTTACAGTTACAATTTAATGAGATCTGGGATATTTATTAAAATTTAATGAATCATTATTATCCACCCCGAATGGATTTATCCCAACAAAGTGATGTTTTTTTTATTTTTTAAAAAAGGGAATTTTTTCAGCCCCCAATATATATAACCCAAAAAATAATATAAAAAAATATAGAGGAATATAACTAAAAGGGGGAGCCTCGTGTATAATCGATTTACCAAATCTATAAAAAACTTGGGAGAAATGCTATCCCATTAAATTACATGTCAGAATATATATATATATATATATATATATATATATATATAAAGCCCTTTCGGGTTTAGAATATTGTGATAAAGTTCTTTTTTTTTTCTGTAATGCAATTAAAAAAAAAAAAAAAATGTCATGCATTCGGATTCATTAAAAATAAACTGAAATATTGCAAGTTTTTTTATTTTTTTTTAATAATTTTTATGGCTGGCCCCGGCCCTGCCCGTGGTAAAAAAGGGGTTTCTTAAGGGGCCCGCAGCTGTGATCCTCCTCTCCGCACTTTATCTTCCTTTTCCCTTTGCACAGGATGCCCTGCTGATACGTCTGTCTCCAACAGGTGAGCCCTTTTTATTTATACCTGTTTTTGCCCCGTTACTTTGGAGACTAAATTCATGATCATGTTGTGAAACTTAGGGGTTTGAGTTGTAGTTTAAATTTTTTGTCGGGGTGTTATTTCTAGGGGTTAAAATCCTTTGAACTTTTTAATATCAATCAAACTTTTTTTTTTCAGACCAAAGCCCAGATGATAAAAAAACCCATTCAATAAAAAAAATTTAAAAATGTCATTTTGTGTGTTTTTGGGTATTGTGACATATCTGTGAATTAATGCATCTGTCATTTAATTCCCGAAAAGATATTGGCGGGGGGCCAAAAAGGGCAATTAAAAATAGAATAGAAATAGACTTGATTTTACGGTTTAGAAATAAAATTTCCCCGGGAAAAACCCACCTCCGGGACCCTCTGTGATTAGATGAGTTTAAATTTAATTTGTCAGACTGTTTATAGCTGGATATAACTACAGAAATTTTCAGCCAAACCTCAAAAAAATTCGGTTAATCTGCCGTTTAAATTTTAAATTTTGTTCTTGGGGTTTTTTACCCCCTTTTTGCAAAGCTTAATTTAAAAGGCGGGGGCCCGGGGTTTTAAAGGGGACCCCGGCCCACAACCAACTGGTGAGGGGCGCCGTTAGCGTCTGCCTGTAACTAACTGGTTAGCTAAGGGGTTTTACCTTTTACCTCTGTGTGTCTCCAGGGGGCAAACCCAAAATTTAGTTCAAAAACTTTTTCTGCAACTTGCCCGGGGCCAAAAAAGTGTTCACCATGAAGGGGGTAAAGAAATTCCCACTTTTTAAAATAACCCCGCTGGTTTTGGGCGGGGGGTTTTAGAGTACCCCGTGTTTCGTGCCCCACCATGATGCATCTGGGGGTTTTTTTCACAGGTGATTTCTACCTGGGACAGTACATCTAAAAAGGGAGCTTTGGTTTTACCCAAACGGGAGCCCCGGGGTTTACGTTCCCGGGATGCACTGGGGCGGGGTTCCCGGCCCGCCCCCCTGAAAAAAACCACGGTGGAAAAAAATGGGGCTGGGGGGGGGGAATTACTGTATAAAAAATAAAACAAATTTTCCCATAATTTAAACAAAAAAAAACAACAAACTTCCCTTTTAAAAACGAGTCCTTTTTGCATCAGAGGGGCAAATAATAAAAAAAGTAAAAGCTGCAATAAAAATAAAATATAAATAAACAACCAGTTTATTCTTCTTTTTTCTTCTTCTTTTTTCTTTTTTCTTCTTCTTTTTTCTTCTTCTTCTTCTTCTTCTTCTTCTTCTTCTTTCCCTTTTTCTCCTTCTTCTTTTCCCCCCTACTTTTTCTCCTCCATTTTCCCTTTTCTTCCACTTAAACCATTTATATAATATTATTTTTTAATTTAAATATGGGGTTTCTGTTGTATTGTAATAAACACACAACATAGTATAACATATTTTTTTAGTGTACTAGGCAACATAGCGTGGGAAAATAACATATAATTGGTTTTATATATATATATATATATATATATATATATGTATATAAAAAAAAGATTTAAAAAAATTTTTCATGTTTTTTGAGTTCTGTTCTCGGGATCACAAAAAACCCCAGGCCGAAAAAGCCAAGGTGGGCCCGGGTTCGTTTGGTCCCTTCATCCACGTTTTCTCAGAAAGAGGCGCCAAAAAAGTTTATTTTTGATTTTATTTTCAAATTATTAATGAAAACAAATAATATTTGTTGATAATTTTGCCAGAATTTTTTTATTTTTTTTTTTCTTGGGGAATATTATAATAACAAAAAAATTATAAAGTTAAAAAGCATTTATTTCATTCCCAAAATAAACCGTATTTTTTTTTCTCTCTCTCTCTCTCTTCAGAGTCGCCTCCCAAACTCCACCGGAGCCCCCCAGGGGGCCTTTTTAGCCCCCGGGCCGTCTTCCCGGGGGTAACCCTGCAGTTTCTTTTTAATTATATAATGGAAAAATATAGTTTTATAATAAATAATTTTTTATTTTTTGAGTTGTTAACAACCTTTTTAAAAAATGACCATCGACCGGGGGGACTGAACATAAAGGGGGGGAGCCAGGAAGGCCCCCCTTCGCTCCAGACAGGGGGGAGGAGGAGGAGGAGGAACCGAGGGGCAGCAGTGGCAGCACCCAGGTGAGTCTCCCCCCCGCTCACCTCCACTTGGAGTCAGAAACAAAAAACCGGGGGTTCCCCCCCGATCTGCTCAAAGGGCCCCCGGGGGTAGGGGTGGAGGGTGAAAAAAAGGGAAAAAAGAGGGGGGAGGAAGGGGGGAAAAGGGGGGAAAAAGGGGGGAGGCCGACAGCTACTCCCTGGCCGGCGAGAGCCTGGTTTTGGGGGCGTGGCGGCGGGGCTGTGGAGGGGCCGGGGGACCCGGGGGCAGCAACTAATCCCCAGACTTCCAAAAACCCCACACACCCCCACTCACACACCCCACTTTGTTAATATTGTATTGTGTAACAACATTGACTTTTTTTTTGTGTGTGTGTGTTTTGTGTGTGTGTGTGTGTGTGTGTGTGTGTGTGTGTGTGTGTGTGTGTGTGTGTGTTTTTGTCCCGGGGGGTCAGGTCCCCCGGTCCCAGCCTCGGACTTTTGGGGGCGGCAACTTCCCGAGTTTGAGGTCGGTCGGGGCGATTTTGGACGACTTCAAGAAAACCCCAGGCCAGACAACCAGGTAATTTAAACCCCGAACCCCCGGGGCCAGACTGGACCAGTTTGGGGCCAGACTGGGCCCGTCGGTGACCAGACTGGGCCAGAGGGGACCCGAACACTTTGTTTTGGGTCAAACCCGGGATTTTAAATTTTGGGAAAAGAAGCTGAACGATGAACTGTTGGTTTCAAGGGTAACCCGGGGGGTCAGATTGGGGGTGGGTGCTGTTTACCCAGGGGGTTTAAAACCGGGACCAACCAAACACCAAATGGGATTCATCCGGGGCTAAAAAAAGTCCCCAAAAATGAGCCATTTCCTCCAGTCAGTCTGTTATCAGTGACAGCTGATTTAGGAAAAAGTAACTTTGTGTTTTATATATTTGTTGGGTGCTGTCATTGGACCTAGAAGGTTTTTTTATTTTTTTTTCTGGGGGTTTTAAAGGGAAAACGACTTTTTTTTATATTTCTGAAATGATTTAAATTTAAATATTTCCCCCTCACATTTTTAATCAAATAAGTCTCCTCCGGAAATCTTTTTTTTCCCCCGAAAATCGAGGTCAAATATTTAGGGGGAGGGGAAAACACGGGGATCACGGAAGCCGGGGGTCTTTCACCACACACACACACACACACAAAAAACCACAAGCCCCACGCGCACGCCACGCCCCACTCACCTCTTCATCAGTACCGTCGGGGGCTAACCGTTTGGTGTGTGTGTTGTATGTTTTCAGGACTATTTGGGGCACCCCGGGGTGGGCCCGAACCCGCCTTCCCCAGAAACTCCTCCGCTGTTTGGGGGCTGGCCCGGATTGGTTTTCCGGGGGGTGTGGTCGGCCCCATCCCCAAATCCGCCCCCTCAGCCCCCCAAACCCCGGGCCCCCCAAAAACAACCGACCAATTGGCAGAGAAAAATCCAGGTGGGGGAGGAAACCGGTTTTAGTTGAGACTGGAAACATATTTAATTATTTGTTTGATTTATTCATTTTTTTTTAATGTATTTTTTTTTTTTTAAAACAATTTTTTATATATAAAATATTTCATCATACTAAAAATTTTGATATATAGTACAAAAAAAATATAGATTATAAAAAATATCATAATATAATTATTATTTTTTTTAAATTATTTGATATCATATAGTACAAAAAACAATATAAACAAAAAAAAACGGGGGAAAAAAAAAAGTAAAATTTTTAAAAGGATAGGGGGTTTTTATAAAATAAAAAAGTTCAAATAAATATGAAAGTTAACCCGGGGCAGCTTGGATTATGTTTTAAAACGACATCAAAATTTTTTGATCGGGTTTTTTTCCTGAAGGTTTTGGGGGGGCGAGGGGGCGGCGGGGGCGTCCCGGGCGGGAAGCGGTGGCGCCCGCCTTGCCCCCCGAGCGCCCCTGACTCTCCCCGACCTCCGTCCCCGCCTTTCCCCCCCTTTCCCCCTCCTCCTCCCCCCCCCGGGCCCCGGCCCCCCCCCCCGCCCCTCCCAAGGTTGGGCCAGGGTGTGGGGGTGGCGCCCCGCCCCCCTTGTGTTTTTCCCGGTTTTCATCTGCCAGTCGCGGCCAAAAACCCATCGGGAGGGCCGGGAAAGATGGCGTTTCGGGGCGCCCAAAAGCTGAAGAAAAAAGGAAAAGTTGTCCCGCCCGCGGTTTCCCATCCCAAACGGTGGTCCACCTCACCCCATTTAAACCTTTTAAAAAAAATAAATACAACAACATGAAATTACTGTCTCAAAGTTATGGTCCAAAAAATAGAAAACAAAAAGGGGCCAAGATGAAATTTAGGCCTGGAAAAGTAGCCTCTGGACAACTTTAACTCAGGGGGAGTGCCTGGAAAAGCCCAGTGTCAGGGGCATTTTAGACATCCCCTTTTACCCGAAAGGGCCATTGGTTTTTTTGTATGTGGGTATATAATTATATATATATATATAAAAAAAATATATAAAAAATAATTCAAAAATTTTAATTATAAAAAAAAATAATAATTAAAATTTTAAATAATTAAAACTGTTTAAATTTTTAAAAATTTTTATTTTAGTGGAGTTTAATTTTACATTACAATTAAAAACAAAAAATGAATTCCCCAAACCCAAAAAGGGGACTTCTTCTTTAAATTGGATCTTGTTAAAAAAAATAACTGACCAAAAACCCAAACCCCGTGGTAAGAGAGCGTATTTTTGGGTATACTACGTACCCTTTTAAGTGGAAAAAAATTTTTTTAAATTTAGTCTGGGAAAAAACCTTTTCCCCCAAGGGACACTTGCCCACAAAAGGGCAAACAAAAAAACGGTTTTTGGGGCCCCTTTTTGTTAAAAAAACTTTGGTTTAAAGAGCGACTTTTTTTAAAAAGGAAGTAAATTTTTCAGTGACCTAAAACCCCGCTTTGTTGGGAATCTGTTTGTCCCCCGGTTTTGCAACCCTCGGGAAGATATATTTTGGAAACCTTTAAACCCTGTTTGGTTTTTGGTCAAAATTTTTCTCCCGGGTTTATTTCCCCCTGTGTATCTATCAGGGGTGACTTGGGGGTGAAAAAGGGGGAAAGCGGTTTTTTAAAAGCCCAACTTAAAAAATGCCGCGGGCCCGGCCGCGCCCGCGTGGGCGCTCACGTAATTTTTCATATTTATGGCTGGGGTCTCCCTTAGGGGCTTTATTTTTTTCATTGACTTCATATATTTTTTATATATATATATATATATATATTGGATATGTATAGTATATATAGTAATGTCAGGGTTTAAACTATTCCATTAATTTGGGCCTGTTAAAAAATTTTAAAAAATTGGGCCCAACTTTGTTTATTTCCCGGTTTTTTACACTGTTTTCCGTTTTTAAAAATATGGTTTTCCCCGGGGAAAAAAGTTTAAACTCGGGGTTAATAAACCGGGGTTTTCTTTCGGCGACGGGGCGGGGGACACGTGGGGGAAAACCCCTTACAAAAACCCCCCAAAAAGTATTGTATTTTTTGGGTCATCTTTTTTTTTTAAAAAAAATATATATTTTTTGTGTTTAGTTTATTGTATTTGTGTCCCCTCTGACAAAAAATTTATCTCTGTCTCTGTGGGTGAAAACTCTTTCAAAAACCTTTTTTTTTTTTTTCTTTTTTTTAAACCCAAAACACCCCCCGACCTTTTTTTTTTTTTTATTCCAAAAGAACTTCACGATGGCAGAATCCAAACCCAGGTAAAAAACTTGTTGTGTCATTGATGTTTTCCCCCGGTTGATTTTTTTTTGTTTGGGGTTTTAAAAAAAGGTTTCATTTCAATATTTCCCTTTAAGTGTCTGGGTTATTTGTCCTTGTCTTGGGAAAATTTGTGAAGGGGAACGTGTTCCAAGGACCAACAACCCGTTTTGTCATATGCAAAATTAAAAACATCTTTGGGGGGTTTTAACAGCAGTCGAAGAAAAGGGGAAACCCGGGGTGGGGGAACGCCCGCCCCGGAAGGGAGCTTCCAAAAAACTCAACCCCGTTCTCCCAGTTACACGGGACCACCAGCCAGCAGGTAGGCTGGGTCAAAGGCGGCGCCGGCCGCCCACGGGTTAGGGACTTTTTTTGGGTAACGTGGCCCCTTTTTTTTTTCTTTTCCCAACCCGGGGCGACCGCGAGGCCCTTCCCCCAAAACCCGAAGCCAGTCTGGAGAGTGCCGTTGATCCGTGGTCCGGGTTTAAAACTTTCTTAAGCGGTCTAAGCGAAAATACAACATTTTTTTAAATAAAAGTTTGTTTTTATTCCCGCAAAGTGGTTTGCCCAAACCGGGCGGCTGGCGGCATCAGCAACTCATCAGCTTCATCACAGCAGCAACAGCAGCAGCAGCAGCAGCAGCAGCATCAGCTTCATCCCGCAGCAGCAGCAGCAGCAGCAGCAGCATCAGCTTCAGCAGCATCATTCAGCCCGGGGGTTTTCCATCACCCGTAACGGGGGAAATCATTTTATTTCACTTTTAGTTGATAATCCATTTAACCACCTTTTTAGACCGGGTTTGCTTCATTAAATATCTGAATGGGCCAGATGTGGCTAAATGATGGCAGGGAAACAAAAAAATTAAAACAGGGAAACGGGGGTAAATTTTTTTTTTTTTTCTTAAAAAAATGTAAGGAAAAATATCTTTAAAAAGCTTTCCCCTTATGGGTCCAACAATGGCCCTTTTTTCCCCGCAACCACTTGGGGTCCCCAAAAGGGTTTGTGTGTGCTTGGGTGGGCTTTTTTCGGTCCCCCAAATTGTTGGGGGATTGTTTTTGTTTGGGGGCCCCAGCTTTCCCCCCCCCACTTGGGGCCTCGGGGTGACTGGGCTTTCCCGGTCCCCCGTTGCTTCCCTTGAACACTTCATGTCCACCATCAGGGTTGCGAGCTTTTTGTGTAGACTTGGCAGCATAGGGAAAACCCTTTGCCCAATGCAGCTGGCAAAGTGAGCACCAAGAACGATATACTTTTCCCATTGCTGGGCAGTCCCCTCGTGACTGTCACCAGCCCAGGGCATCCGTGCTCCTGGAACCGCTCAGTGTCAAGGCACCTTTGGGATGCCCTCTAAAAAAGTAAAAAGGTGGGAAAGCCTCCCTGGTGGCTAGGCCCGATGCCGTCTCCAGTGTCACGGCACCTTGACTACCAGTTAGACTACGCCGGCTGGGCCCCGAGCTCGTCGGCTGGAGGGAACACTCTCCTGGTCTCCGGGAACGTCCCGCGTCCAGGTCAGGCGGCCCGGTCGTCACGAGAGGCCGATGAACCCCTCCTGTTGGAGACCTTGGTGTCCGGAGGCTGGTCCCCAGACTGACCCGCACGTCGCTTAAGCTCAGGGGTGGCCATAAAACGTTCTTCAGAGCCAGCTCAATTGGAAGGCCTGCAGAGAAGTCCAGCCCTATGTAATGTCACTGGCCACGGATCCCCAGTGCAGTGTACAGTGTTCCATGAGGAAACGCCCATCTGTTCAATCCCGTTCCTGCCACTGAGCAAAATGTCGGGTCTTTGGCACCATCATTGCGGCCACATGGATGGGGGTTTTTGAGGATCGGTGTTGGTCGACCAGTTCATCAATCTCGAGCCGCTTCTGACCATGGAATATTTGGAGAGTGTGGGGACCTTAATGGCCGATCAGAAACCCCTAATGAGCTCCGGGTCTCTTTGAGGATGTACATGTTGTTTGGGTTTTTTTATTTTGACATTTTAAAAAGTTTTTATAAAGTAATATTGATTGTTTAGGTTATGTTTGATAGGTATATTTGTTTCTTAGGAAGTTGTAATTTTAGTTTGTGGAGTGGTTCACTGATTGGGTAGCACTTTGGGCACCAGGTGTTTAAAAGCTCTTCCCTTATGTAGTTTTTTTAGGTTCATGATTGGTAGCATGGGCACCAGGTGAAAAAGGGCCTTCACATGTATGTAGTTTGTAGGTTACTGATTGGGTAGCACTGGCACCAGAGTGTTTAAGGGCTTTTTCCCCATTTGTAGTTTTAGGTTCACTGATTGGGTAGCACTGGGGACCAGGTGTTTGAGCCCAGAAAGTTTCCAGCAGCCTTTGGCACCGGGACTGAAAGCAGAGTGCGTGGGACAACAGCTTTTAAGAGACAAAAATAAATTTGCTTATTTCTCCAGCAATCTACTCTTCTTCTCTTCTTCTAAGCCAGAACTTCTGGCGGGATTCCGTTCCTGACATTTATCAAGGTACTTGGGGATAGCACGTTTAGCCCACTTTGGGTCACGAAACCAGAGACTCCAATGTAGATGTCCAATTCACGGGGAATCACGGTCTTTTTTTAGACCAAAAACCAGGCCCCTTTGGGTTAAAGAGAAAAAAAAAATTGTTTGATTTTTTTTTTCCCCCTCTCTCTGTGTGTGTTATTGAAATTGTTGATTTTAAAAAACCCGTAACCAACCCGTCCTGATGCTTTCAGCGTGCTGTTCTTCCCCGTTAGTAAGGCCTCTTTTTGAGACCCCCCCCCGTTTGTGCTCAGTCCAGCACTTTGTTAATG
>JAYMGU010000538.1:0-17098 GCA_036178185.1 Liparis tanakae | reverse complement strand
GAAAAGCCTTTTTCATTTCCCCCCTTCAGAGTGACACGGTGAACCACGCTCGTGTGTCCTGCAGCGATGCAGCAGGCCTCCATCAACCTGCGAGTCCCTGCACGAGGTCTACGAACCCGACTGGCACGGGAAAGACGACGTCATGGTCATCGGGAAGGTCAGAGTCATAACCTCACCTGCATTACTGGACAGGTGTCTTGAAGTCAGTGGGACCAAAGCTGTCCAGGTGTGCCTGTAACACAGCCGTCCTCACCAGCTGACCTGAAGCACGGCTCTCAGCTGCTCCACGAGGAGCAGCAGGATGTCACGAGTCACGATGTCTTATGAGGTCTCATAACCCTAACCCTTATGATCTGAGGTCTCATAACCCTAACCCTAATGATCTGAGGTCTCATAACCCTAATGATCTGAGGTCTCATAACCCTAACCCTATGATCTGAAACCCTAACCCTTATTATCTGAGGTCTCATAACCCTTATGATCTGAGGTCTCATAACCCTTATGATCTGAGGTCTCATAACCCTATGATCTGAGGTTCATAACCCTAATGATCTGAGGTCTCATAACCCTAATGATCTGAGGTCTCATAACCCTTATGATCTGAGGTCTCATAACCCCACGATCTGAGGTCTCATAACCTTTATGATCTGAGGTCTCATAACCCTTATGATCGGAGGTGTTAGGATTAGGTGGTCTACAGGGTGGTCTGTACAGCCTGCTGAGTCATAGTGACAGGGTGGTTCACAGGGTGGTCTCACAGGGTGGTCTCTGTAAACCACAATGGAGTGTGAGTCATTTTGAGATTATTCTTACGTTAGTTTGACTTGTCAGTTTGTTGAAGCCAGACCAGAATGCTCCTCCTCTAGGGCCACATGCTCCTCCCTCTAGGGCCACATGCCCTCCCTCTAGGGCCATGCTCCTCCTCTAGGGCCACATGCTCCTCCTCTAGGGCCACATGCCCTCCCTCTAGGGCCTCATGCTCCTCCCTCATGCCCTCCCCAGGGCCACATGCTCCTCCACATGCTCCTCCCTCATGCCCTCCCTCATGCCCTCCACATGCCCTCCCCTCTAGGGCCCTCATGCCCTCCTCTAGGGCCCCATGCCTCCCTCATGCCCTCCTCTAGGGCCACATGCCCTCCACATGCTCCTCCTCATGCCCTCCTCATGCCTCCACATGCCCTCCTCTAGGGCCACATGCTCCTCCACATGCCCTCCTCATGCTCCTCCTCTAGGGCCACATGCCCTCCTCATGCTCCTCCTCATGCATGCTCCTCCTCATGCTCCTCCAGGGCCACAGCAGCTGGTAGCCTTCTGCCGCCCTTGAGCTCTGAGTTGGTTGCCCTGCATCGCCGAGCTCACAGATTGATGTCAGCTGCTCGACGTGTTGCCATGGTAACATGATGATGTGGTTCCTTCAGGACTGTGATGCCATGTGGGAAGATCTTCACAACAAGCTGGTGGACTGTTGCTGCTGAGCCTGGACGAGTATCTGCTTCAGTTCCCTGACCTCAAGGTGACTTTTGTCTTGTGATGGAAACAGGCCGGTTTGGAGGCAGGAAGTCATTTCTCTGAAACCTTGTGACATCTCAGACCTGTGGGCTAAACGAAGTCGTAAACCTCATTGATCATTACAGCGCCATTCATCACATGGAAACTCTGCAGATGTCGATGAAGAACGACCGCAAGATGATGAAGGTGAGCCTGTGTGGTGAAACGGGCACAGGTGTAGGCCCAGCCGGTGGAGCTCACTGTCTGAAGCCGTTGTTCCTGAAGGCGAGGAGGAGCTGAAGAAGGCCCAGAAGGTGTTCGACGAAGTTGGACGTCGGTCTGCAGGATGAACTCCCGACTCTCTGGGACAGGTGAGTTACCTCTCAGACACCTGCCTGACGGTGACATCATATTTAGCTTTGTTAAAGCGACACTATGTAATTTTTCCCCTGTAGCGCCCCTTCAGGTATTTAACGGTATCAGGTGTCGGACTGATCTCATAGCTGATCAGCTGATCGGCAGCGAGCATCGATCAGACCCGCCCGGTGTTCCCACACAGCACGCTCTTCTGTCAGCTGCTGTGGAGCGGAGATAATAAAAAGTCCCTGAGAGGAGGACTGGACTATGAGACGTTGGTCATCACTGACAGACAGCAGGTCGGAGTCATCCGGGTTCACAGGCGGGCATAACATCTACAGTCAGCAGTCCTCTGGCCACTGGGGCCCGAATGGAGGAGGAGACATCAACACATTAAAAGTCATTGTAGCCGCAATATTAAGTAGTACATGTACAGATACTGCAGAGTATTGTATATAGTAGTACATGAACGGCTTGCCACGATACATGTGGACGTCTAGTTCAGAACGTCTTGAAACACTATTGTAGCAGATGAGTTGAATCAATCTTCCAACAACAACAACAACAACAACATCAAACCCGGCATCACAAATTGTGTCCTTTTGCAGCCGGTCGGTTTCAACAGGAGCACGTATAAGAGGGCCACCAATTTGGAGGCCAAATTCCACCGCGAGATTTTCTGGTGAGTTTGGGGGGGGAACAACACGTTGAAGCCAGGGGGTCAGTGTGAGCCAATGGGCTGGAGGGCACTGGGCGATAGCTTGACATGGGGGAGGGCCGTTCTCTCTGGGCCTACAGGTGTGCAGGCAGCTGCACGAGGTGATGACCCAACTGGCCGAGCAGCACTCTCGACAAGATGTTCACCATCCAGGGCGCGAGGTCAGACCCTGTGGAAACCCGTTGAATGGGCTTTTCACATCATCCTAGTCAAATGTTAGATTTCATGCCCGTGACACATCCTGTCTGGATTGTTGCGATACGCTTTACGTTGTTGGAGATCTCAGTGAACTTCGTGGCGATGTCTCCACCTGATGAATCTCAGGTCACATGCGGCTACCTTCTGTCCCACAGTGATTCAGGACCACTGAGACTTGCCAGAACACCATCACCACCAGAAGATGAGAGTTCACCCGAGAGTCCAGAAGCCACTTCTAACCACATGCTCCACCCGGTCTCACCTGGACCACCGCGGCCCAAATCCCCTATACAGGTAGATCTAATGCTTCATCATTTCCCAGCACAGCACAGGGCGATGTAATCATGGACCCAGATCCCCATCGCAGGAAGATCTAATCCTAACTGGATCCAGATCTCCATCAGGGTATATCTATGCATACTTTACATTACATCACATGCCATTTAGCAGACGCTACAAACTAAGAACAACAAGAATACAGAAAGTAACATTTCAACATAGTCAAACTACTAAAGTACCATAATAAGAGCCATTCAAGTGCTATTTAAAGTGCAAGTCTGTGATTAATCCAGATATAGTCTAAAGGTGCGCTTTTAATCCAGATATAGTCTAAAGGTGCTTTTCAGTTTCCGTGAAGATGTAGAGACTTTCGCTGTCCTGGTGTCAGTGGGGAGCTGGCTCCACCAATCAGGAGCCAGGACAGCAGACAGTCTGATGTAGTGATGAGCTCCAGGTGACGGAGTCACAAGTCGGTTGGTTGTTGCCGAGGGAGCTTAACGTGCCGGGTGTACGTGATTACATGAAGATGTAGTATTTAAACTGACAATGAGGATTGCAAAGCATACAGTATATACTGTGTACATGGACATCTGAATATAACACATTTGCAGTACTTTCCCAAAACTTTGGGGATTTTATTTTTTTCATCGACTTTTCCAGGCCTGGAAGTAACTATTTTAAAATTCCCTTTGATTTTTAGATTTTCCATGACCGATGCCTGTAAGGTCATGGAAAATTAGTTTTTATTCATTTAAATAGTTAACAGATTAATCGATTATCAAAATAATCAGACAGCAAACAGTGTTTATATATATATATATATATATATATATATATATATATATATATATATATATATATATATATATATATATACACACACACCTATATATATTTATATATAGATGTATAAATGTATATATGTGTGATTGATAACAGACATGTTGTATCAGCAGGCAGTGTATTGTATATATATATATATATATATATATATATATATATATATATATATATATATTTAATTGTTTGTTGGTGAAGTGAACTGTTTGGAACTTCCCAGTAACTTTATGTGAATGTTTTTCTTGCTGCCTCTTTTTGTCTGTTAACGGGTGAGTGAACATGTGACATGTGTGGACTGTATGTGGTGAGGGAACCTAATAATAACCACAGTAGTGGGTATAATAAAGTAATAATTGTTACAGTATTAGTAATAGAAATGGACTAATACTGTAATACTATCAGTGGGTGTCAGAAGGATCAACTACTGTCCAGGGTGTGAGCTATCTAGTGGGGTAACATGGTACTACAAGCTCTCAGTGGGGGTAACATGGTACACAAGCCCCCTAGTGGGGTAACATGGTACTACAAGCCCCCCTAGTGGGGCAACATGGTACACAAGCTTCTCTAGTGGGGTAACATGGTACTACAAGCCTCTAGTGGGGTAACATGGTACTACAAGCCCTCTAGTGGGGTAACATGTACTACAAGCCCTCTAGTGGGGTAACATGGTACTACAAGCCCTCTAGTGGGGTAACATGGTACTACAAGCCTCTAGTGGGGTAACATGGTACTACAAGCCCTCTAGTGGGGTAACATGGTACTACAAGCCCTCTAGTGGGGTAACATGGTACTAAAAGCCTCTAGTGGGGTAACATGGTACTACAAGCCCTCAGTGGGGTAACATGGTACTACAAGCTCTCTAGTGGGTAAAATGGTCCAAAAGTAACATCTGCAGAAACACTTTTTTTTTGCCTCCATCAATCCTCTGACGTGACGTTAAGAGTCTGAGGGGAGAATTTCTACCGAGTAAATAAATACTGCTTGATTTAAAGCTGCTATCGGATTGTATAACCTCATCTGTTTCTGGTCAGCTGAAAAGGGCCCTCCGATGCCTCCACCACCTAAAGCCACACCGCACCAAGGAGGTGGGTAAGAGCAGATCATCGAACCTGTTTGGAGGCTTAACTTTTACCAGCAATCGCCACCATCGCAGGTCTGTGGGGTCCTTCTTTTTTCATGTTCTTGTGCTCTGTACGCTCTAATTTGCTTTTCTCGCTTGTTTTATCGTAATTTATAATACATAGCTTTTAGGACTTTTTTAAAGATGTGTTGTAAAGTCTTTGAAGACTATGAAAAGTGCTATAGAAAATGTACTATAATTATGAACAACTCCTAAACAAACAGATGCAGCTAACTTGTGCATTTTGTGTCGAATACATGTGTGTACCTCCTTTGTGTGTTGTTGTTGTTGTTCCTCACAGCCCAATGAAAGACCAGGAGAATCTCTTCTGACCTGGACTTTGATGTTTTTCAGCCACAAGAAAGTGTCTCGATACCACAGGTTCTCTTTAAACAGCAGAATATAAACATTCACATTTGACTTGCAACAGTTTGAATTTAGCGCCCCGAGAACACTTGGTATGCTCCATGCACAAAGCAATGCGAGAACCTGCCGGGGACCAACAGTGGTCTGGTGACCTGGAGCTAAAGTAGATCACGCCCTAAACACACCTGCTCCCAGCACATGTCACACAGACAGACCCAGGTAAACGGGTCACTGATCACTTGATGATGTAATATGTTGAGTTTTGTGTTCAAATGAGAGATAATTCAAAAAAAAAAAAAAAAAAGTGAAAATAGATAAACCCGAACATATACTTTTTAAATGTCTGTGGGCTAATGGAGTGTGAGAAGGATGTCACATGTACAGTCTATTATTCCAAGTCCATCCTAGTTGATACAGTTATGTGTATGTATGTGGTTCAAAGTCTGGCCACATGAACAACATGTACTCTCTTTCAGACCGCTGTGCCTTGGGATATGTGGTCGTGAGTAAAGCCGCTTTTATTTCTAGTCGTTAAAAGATATGTGACGAGACTCATGCCGCCACCCGTGGTTTTCCCAGCACCAAGGCTCAGCCGATAGCCACAATGAGGTTGAGCTAAAGCCATATTTATTCAAACTACATACACCGAGCAGAACACAACCCCATGCGTCTGTTCTCTCCTGCAGCTCTGCCCCTTTTATACCTTCACCATCGGCTGCTGATTGCCAATCAGTGAGATCAGCTGACTGATTGTCAACCAGCCAGCAGCCAAGGCCAAACTGGGGACAGCTGCACATTATCATTTGTTCATTGACAGTACTTTATCTTTTCTATTTATGATGCATTCATTTTTAGAGTTAAATATATCTGGAGATTAGGGTATGATGAAAAGTAAAATTTGGGTGCAGTTTTTGTACTTTACTACTGTTTTTTCAATCGCCACAAGCATTTACCCATAATTCAGATACTTGAAGTTATTCTGTCAAAGAATAACTCTTGTTTTCACTTCACAAGCTCCCTCCAGTCAGTCAAAGTCCTCCAGGTCTCAAAACCCTTGGCTGTGCTGACATTATAAAAACTGCATAGACTTTATGTTTCAGTTTACAGGTATTTGCATGCAAAACATGTAATCCACTGTTTTACACTACATGTGTTGGCTGGGAACTGTCTGTCCACATGTCATGTTCACATTCAAGAGCATTCCAGTCAAAAACAAATCAGTTGTCTTTCTCCTTACAGTTTGAAATTAAATGAAATATACTTTACTAATTTACTACAGGAGGTACCTGATGAATACTGTGTACTACAGTATGTAACAGTATGACAGCTGTGTTCTACAGGAGGTACAGTATGAATACTGTGTACTACAGGTGGTACAGTATGAATACTGTGTACTACAGTATATACAGTATGAATACTGTGTACTACGGGAGGTACAGTATGAATACTGTTCACAGTCTGATGGACCAGAAACAGTTTGACAGTATTGCTTACAGTAACAACATATCCAAGAAACACACAAGAGCCTTCTGAACAAAAACCCAGATAAAAGAGGGAAGTATTGTTCCTTTAAAAAGTTACAGTAAATACAAACTATTATTTTTTATTTTTTAATGTTTTGGGCAACGGTTGCAGTAGATCATTGAACAACATTCTGTAAGTCAATGTAGGCGGTGTCTGTGTGATCAACATCTCAACCGGTCATAATCAAAAAAATTTAATCCAAAACTTGCTAAAACATATTTTCCCAAAAACATTCCAAAACCCTGACCGACCATCAGGAGATGGGGAACCAATTGTTTGTTTATTATCAGCTGAGATATAATGTTTAGAACCGATATCATTGCAGAAGAGGTTCATGGACTTTTATCTAAGGTTTGGAATATTGTTTGCCATTGTGGGATGTTGTGTGTTAACGTTCGAATAATACAAAAACAATCCATCGTTTTGTTGGGAGGTATAGCTTGTCTGTTAAGAACATTTACGCTCAGGGAGATGTGTCACTGACTGCATATTGTGTAAACGCCGACATGAAAAGTAGAATGGTACAGCCACAAAACACCGATGCGTGCTAATTGTGTTTATAGTTTTGAAAATGTGACCCTGATTGGGCAAACGCTTTGTAGCGCCTGAACAAAACTGTAATGAATAATTTTCGAAAACTATATCAATGAATACCGAAAAGTTCATGTCCCTGAACCATTTCCTAACCCTTGCTAACGCCCCAACTCTGATTGTTCTTTTAGGCAAATGGCCAAAGAGCTCAACCTGTAAGTAGAGACACTTCCACACCTTGTTATCGCATCACTAAAACACAATAAATCACCAAGAATCAGTTTTAATTTAAAACTCGATGTCCACATGATGATGATATTCACCCTTCAGACCATAAATACATTCATATTTTCACTCAGAACATCAGTAGAAAAAACACACTCTGTGTATGTGCATGCACTAGCTGTCCAGTTTGGGACTATGTAGGTTTGAAGCAGGAGGTCAAACTTAACACTACAATACTTTCCCAACAGGCTGCAGACACCAGCTTGCTGCCGACTGGTCCGGCTGACTTTGGTTCATTGTCAGCAAAGGAAGATGCTTGCTCCAGGAGTTGAGGCCCCTGCTGCAGGGCCGAAGGGGGCACAGGTGGGGCACAGGGTGGGGCTCACGACTTGCCCCAGACAGACGGCTCCGCAGCCAGGTGTGCAGACACAGCCACACCTCCTCAGGACAGTGAGGTAGCCACAGCAGCTGAAGATGAGGTTAGCAGCTGGGAAATATCAACCAACCCCAACCTTCATCCATCTGCAGTTAGAGCTGATGGTTGAGACTAGGCAGTCAGACTCAGTGGGAGGTGCAGGGCAGGAGGATCGCAGGAAGTCCACCCTAGGACTAATATTCACCAATGAGTATGGTGAAGAGATTGAGGATAGTACAGAGGACAGAGGGGACGAGTGGTCCGGGTCTCCAGATAGGACCGCTGAGGAGTTGGGAGATGCAGGTCAAGGGGGAGGCTGGGCAAGTGCAGATGATGGACTCTCATATGAAGATTGTCCCCCAGTGAATGTCTCAGAGGGGTTGGGGTGGGGACATGGTGGTGGAGCAGGGTTAGGTTAGGCTCTCAAATGGTAGAACAAGGCACTCCAGAGAGCGACGCCAGAGGAAGAGCTGACAGGAAAAGAATATGATCTCAAATCAGTTTACAGTGATCCTTTTGCTGAACCCCAGGGAGGAGGTGCGTTTGATTCAGATCCTTTTGCTGAACCCCAGGGAGGAGGTGCGTTTGATTCAGATCCTTTTGCTGAACCCCAGGAGGAGGTGCGTTTGATTCAGATCCTTTGCTGAACCCCAGGGAGGAGGTGCGCTTGATTCAGATCCTTTGCTGAAACACAGGGAGGTGGTGTATTTGATTCAGTTATTTTGCTGGAAACACAGGGAGGAGGTGCTTGATTCAGATCCTTTGTTGAAACACAGGAGGAGGTGTGTTGATTCAGACCCTTTTTGCTGAAATACAGGAGGGAGGTGCATTTGATTCAGATCCTTTTGCTGAAACACAGGAGGAGGTGCGTTTGATTCAGATCCTTTGCTGAACCCCAGGGAGGAGGTGCGTTGATTCAGATCCTTTGCTGAACCCCAGGGAGGAGGTGTTTGATTCAGATCTCTTTGCTGAAACACACGAGGTGGTGTATTTGATTCAGTTATTTTTGGAAACACAGGGAGGAGGTGCTTGATTCAGATCCTTTGCTGAAACACAGGAGGAGGTGTGTTTGATTCAGATCCTTTGCTGAAATACAGGGAGGAGGTGCATTTGATTCAGATCCTTTGCTGAAACACAGGAGGAGGTGCGTTGATTCAGATCCTTTGCTGAAACACAGGGAGGAAGTGTGCTTTGATTCAGATCCTTTTGCTGAAACACAGGAGGAGGTGCGTTTGATTCAGATCCTTTGCTGAAACACAGGGAGGAAGTGGCTTGATTCAGATCCTTTTGCTGAAACACAGGAGGAGGTGCGTTTGATTCAGATCCTTTTGCTTGTAAGAGAGTTTGGAAACAAAGCCGCTGGTTTTGAATTTGATCAATTTGCTGCAACCCAGGAGAAGGTGGATTTGTCTCCACTGGGATGGAGAGAGGGTGGTGATACAGACTGTTTTGCCAACACCTTCCCAGCCGCCCTTCAGGGACTGAGGATCCTCCTACAACATGTCCTGGCAGAATGTTGTCACAACAGTGATTTAGACTCCTTTTCACTCAGCAAAACGTTGCTTCTGGCAAAGGGGAAACCAAGATGTAATCGCTACAGAATTCACAAAGAACCAGAACATTCAGACATGTCCTAAGATGAGTCTGCAAACCGGGGATTTGGGAAGTTGTACCAAGAGCTAGATACAGAAAAGGAAGAGGTACTTGACTTCCTACCGCCCTTTATTGTGGTAGTTAGTATAGGGTAGAATAGGAAAACAAGAAATCCCATGTTCCGCCTACCACCCTCCCACAGTTTGAGAGCCAAAGTGAAAGTAGAAACCTGGATCCCAGCCTGAGCTCCTCCCACTTCTCCTCTTCTGTGCTTTGTTTGCTTGTTCATTCTATGCTTTCATTCTAACATTATGTCCATCTTTCCGATCATCTTGGACTTGTTTTACCAGAAGCTTAAAACACTAATTTGTGTCTTTGCAATTCAATTTAGAGAACAATGCTTTTAATGGATTTTTACAGGTAATTGTTTAAACTACACTTGAATTAGCACCCATTGTTCAGATGGAATATTATTTCTGATTACAGCATTCATCACATATTTTAGTTGCAGCTTGGTCAGAGCTATTTCCTCCACATGGACCGTTGATATTAGTTCATTGTATTTTTGTTTTTAATAATCAGCTACCAGCTGTAAGTTTATACCTTCAGATGTTCTTTAACTGTCAGTGGCCAGGTTGAATTACGAAACGTATCTACGAGTCTTGGGGTGTAACAAAGAGGTTGCTTAAAGGTATACATTGATCTCTAACTACAGGTGTACATCATCAGACCCTCAGAAGTCTTATTCCTGTACATCCTGTGTCTTCATATTTCTATATACTCTTTCTTCTGTGAATGCAACATAATCATGTAATTCCAGATTGTGGTTGTCAATTGTGACTCTTTCTACATTTGACACATGCTCCCCTGAAGGATGCCACTGCCCCATCATTCTTTTTGCAGATTTTGATAAGATGGTGAGTTGGACGTTTAAATTCATCTTGGACTTGAATGTTGTATTGATTTGATGAGCTACTCTGTTCATCAGTTATATCTTTATATGTATATGTTCTTTGCAATAGACATTATATGTTTTGCATGCATTTGTGCTAAGTGTGTTTTCTTACTGTTTGATCCATAGTGCTTTGTAACCTCAAAATATAATCTGCTCGGCATAATCGATATTGCAGACAGAACTTGCACTTGTGAGTTTAGTTCTGTATTGCATGCATTAATCTGACGGACCATGTATTAGCATGCGGCTGCGCATACTGGCCAGCATAACATACCTAGATGCTAATATATACGGTTACATCTATAAACTGTGCCAGCTAAAGCTGGTATATAATACAAAAGATTTACATTCTGTTTTTGCATTATTTATAAATGTTAAGGTAGTGCTGATATCACCTTCTGACCCATCTGCTGACATTTATATTTGTTGTTCTATTTCATCCTTCCTGACCACCAGAGTTGGTGCTAGCACTGGATGTTTTCCGCCTCGCATAACACGCAGGTCGAGTCTTGATAACAAAGTCACCCAGACCTCAGATGCCCCCCAGCCGGGTATAAGTTCCGTGGTCACCCTTTGAGATCAGTCCTTTTCATCTTCTCTACTACGCAGGCTAACTACTATGTTACCATCAGTTAAAGCTGAACTTTTACAGAGAAGGAACCTGTAGCCTGGTCACCACTGGTCGGAGTTGCGGTCTATCGCCTCCCATTGTTACAGCAGAGGTCTCCACTCCAGACTAGTGAAGAGTGTCCTTCTTTCTAGACAGACTGTTTCTGAGCTGTTTTCACAGGCCCCGTGTCCACAGTAGCTGTCGCCAGGCTAACTGCTGGGACACCAGTAATCCCCGCTTACTGTACTAGTAAAGAGGATGTCCTCGCCTCTCACTGACTGTTCCCTGCCTCTCTAGCAGTCAGCAGAGAACTCGCCGCCAGACTGACTTCTGAGCCCCTATCATTTAGTGGGAGTCCCTCCAGAGTGGTGGCTGTATCTAACTGTGGCTATCTAACTGTCTGGCTGTAGCACCTTATGGATGCTCTCCAGACGACCTTGCCAACCCCGCCTTGGCTCGAGCTTCCGAGAAGGGCCTATCGGGAGCCTCATGCATAAACTCCCGGGATTATGCCTTGCGCAGTAAGGGCGTATAGATTGACCGAGGTAGAACACCTGAGGGGGAGGCTGACCTCCCTTCAGGAAAGCCAGATCCAGCTCAACCAAACCCTGTTTTCAAAATGCCGAGGCTCCCACAAGCGGACTAGGTCGGGTGTGCTGGTTTTCTAGAGTGGATCTGCCAACCGCCAAACTAGCTCAGATGAAGTCGCTTGAGGCATCAGATCCACCTGCGGCTGAGCCGGTCCCAGGGAGAAGTTATCTGAGTCAGCCAATCTCTTTACTGAATACAGTAACGCATGCGGCCTCCCATGTTTCTGGACCTGGCTCTCTTTCCCTCAGCCCATGGGCCTTGGAGGAGGCAGTCGACTACTCCATGGGGCCTGTCATCCGCAGGGCACTGGCATGCCATCAGTTGGACATAAGGCAGCAGAACCCCTGCCTGCTAGTGCTTTTTTAGGCGCGTTCCATACCCTATAACCTTTTCATCCATCCTCCAAGAATATCTGAGGGGGTTGCACGATGCTGGAGAGACGGCAGCGCCCCTCCTGTCTTAAGTCAGATAGCCAACACTCTAAGACGGGAGTCTGTCGACTTGAAGCTTGCCTTTTTTTAGGTTCCTATTGGTGGTTCCTTTGTTTCACTCTTCCAAAGGAAAGGGGGGGTACTACTGTTATCTCTATTCCTGACAAGTAAAAGGCTGCTGTGGCATTATGAAGGGCCTTCTTATGTATTTTAAGGCCATCGTGCCCAACTAAGCGTGATTCTTCCAGATTGGTGGAACACCACATGTTTTCAAGCTTTTGTGATGTTTGCTTTACTGCAATTCAGTTTATTTGTAGCCCAGTTTCACAAATTACAAATTTGTCTCAGAGTGCTTTACAATCTGTACACATAGACATCCCTGCCCCAAAACCTCACATCGGATCAGGAAAAACTCCCAAATAACCTTCAGGGGGAAAAAAGGGAAGAAACCTTCAGGAGAGAACAGAGGAGGATCCTCTCCAGGATGGACAGAACAATAGATGTCATGTGACCAGAAGGACAGATTTAGAGTTAAAATACATTCATGAATCTGACAGTTTATCAATAGTTCATATTAAGGCATATTCCACGATGGAGAGTTTGGAGACCTCCAGGGGGAGGAGGGGCGGAGTCCCAGCAGGGCGGAGTCCTACAGTGGGCGGAGTCTCAACAGTGGGCGGAGTCCCAGCAGGGCAGTGGCACAGCTGGTGGCAGGAACTCACGGTCCAACTATGGATGGGTCCATCAGCAGATGGATCTATGCCGCTCAGAGGGTCACATGACCCCATGAGACGTGAAGTCAGAAGGACTCCGGGAGAAGCAGAGTTAGTCATGTGTGATGGAGAGATGAAGATTCATCCATAGGAGAAAGAGAAGAAGAGAGGTGCTCAGTGCATCCTAAAACGAGTTTGCAAATGAAAGGTGTTGTGTACCGTGAACAACACAAGCAGAGATGAAGGCGGATTAGTATTAATGATTGATGACCACCATCTTTCTTTTTCAAAAGAATGAAGTTCCCAGATTCAACTGACGCCAGAAGTCTCCCGTGACAGAAGTTAGCGGAAAAGAAAATCCTTCATCTCCCCTGTGTGGAGCAGCTCTCCGCACGGCCTGCTGTCGAGCACCCCCCAGCACCGCCTGCTGTCGAACAGCCTCCAGCACCACCTGCTGTCGAGTAGCTCCAGCCCCCTGCTGTCGAGCAGCCTCCAGGAGGGGAGCTGAAAGTGAGGTTGAGGATTTTGCCGCCTCTGGTGGTGAGGAAGATGCAGCAGAAAGTTCTGGCAGCCTGAAGGAAGACAAGTTTGATATGAGTGTAAGTGTTTGCACATAATATAAATACTCACTCTGAGAGAGAGAGAGAGAGTATACTTTAGGCTTATAAAAGAAGAAAGTCTCCCAGAGTTCTGGAGAGGAGGTCTCACCCTTTAACCCTCTCGAACCCTAGCCCCTCACTAGATCAGAGCTTGAAAGCAGAAGGCTGTTGCTGCGATTCTACTTTAGGAGACTCTAGGAATTGCTATTAAATGCCAGTTTGGACCACAGAGTCCTGACGAGACAGTTCAAGAGTGTTGAAAGTAGCAGTGCTGAAAAACCACCATTCAATTCAGTTTCAATTCAGTTTATTTGTAGAGCCCATTATCACAAATTTGCATCAGAATGCTTTACAATATGTACACAAAGATATCCATGACCTTTTACCTGCATCAGATCAGAGAAAAATCCCCAAAATAGAAAAAAAGGAAAAGGAAAAGTGAAGAAACATCAGGAGAGAACAGAGGAGGATCCTCTCCAGGATGGACGGAACAATAAGTCTTATGTGACCAGATGAACAATAGAAGTCATGTGACCAGATGAACAAAAGAAGTCATGTGACCAGATGAACAATAGATGTCATGTGACCAGATGAACAATAGGTGTCATGTGACCAGATGAACAATAGATGTCATGTGACCAGGGGAACAATAGAAGTCATGTGACCAGATGAACAATAGATGTCATGTGACCAGATGAACAGGGTTAGATGTTACTAATGGTAGTACTCGTGGTATTACTTATGGTAATATTCATGGTATTTTAGTAGTTTGGCTTTCTGAAGAAATGTTACTTTTGATTTTTGTTATTCTGAGTTTGTCCTTGTGGTTGAATTCACTTATTGTTTGTCGCTGGATAAAAGCGCCTTTCTAAATGTTGTAATGTAAATAAACAGATTTGTGTTTGCACAAAACAGATCCTCCTGCTGACGAAGACAAAGCCTCTTCAGCTGAAGCAGCTCCTTCCGTAACTATCTCTCAATTTTAATTATGACCACTAACCCAAAAACAACCATCAAAAAGCATTGGAGTTAATTATTACTTTGTTGGGGAGTAGAGTCATCCTCTGGTTTTATTTGTTTCTCTGTAAAATGCTGCAATAAGCAGAACTATGAAATAGCAGGTTTATAAGTACATCAATATTAGCACAAACCCTATAACTCGATTTAAAAGACAATTGGAAGGTGAAAATAATCATCCATCCATCCATCCATTTTCAAACCGCTTTATCTGGGGTTGGGTCAAGGGCAGCAGACCCAGCAGGTTGACCCAGACTTCCTCCGCCGCAATATTTTCCAGCTCATTCTGGGGGATCCGAGGCGCTCCCAGGCCAGCCGGGAGATATAACTCTCCAGCGTGTCCTGGGTCTCCCGGGTCCCCTCCCAGTTGGACGTGTCGGGAAAACCTAAGTCTACAGGCACTGCCCCCTAGAGGGAACATGTTGCCCGGAATTAGAGTTCTCAAAGTTTTCTTTCCACCACTCGACGATGTCCTTCGTCCGGTCAGCAGCCCCCACCCCTGAGAACAGCCTGGGGAGACCCTGCTTTCCTTCCTGAGCCGCCGGACGGTTTGCCAGAACCCTTTGAGGTCCGATCAAAGTCCCTCCATGGCCTCCCCCAAACTCCTCCCATGCCCGAAGTTTTTGCATCCAGCACCACCGCAGCTGCAACCCTTGGCCTGTCGCCTATCAGCTGCTTCAGGAGACCCTTGGGCCAACCAGGCCCGGAAGGCCCTTCTTCAGCTTGACTGTTTCTGACCTCCGTGTCCACCACTGGGTTCTTCGCTCACAATAGGAGGCTTGAACATGGTCCACTCGGATTGCATGTCCCCAACCTCCCCCGATTTAGAGAAGTTCATCCGGAGGTGGAGTTCAAACCCGACAGGGTCCTCCACCAGACGTTCCCAGTTTTACCCACACTACACGTTTGGGCTTTTTATGTATTCATGATTACAACTAAATATATAATACAACTAAATGTTTCTTCAGGAAAAAATGCCATCCCTCCGGCCGGATAGAGCCAGCCTCCAGCAACGGGCGATGACGACCGTGATGCTGACATCATCTCTCCCACTGCCATCAGTGACAACGGTGTAGCAGCTGAGAGCCCACCATCAAACACATGAGGTCCTTCTGGGGAGTGTCGGGACTCCTGATGACTTCTACAAGGTGGGTCTACCTCCAGATACCAGTTGCCCACGTTGAACTTAGGTTGTTTCCATACTCGACCTGTTGTCAGCAGGCGGCGTGATGATGGTGTTCTTCCTGCAGGTGAGACGATGCACCCACTTTGAGGCTGCAAATTCAGATGAGCTGAACTGAACAGAGGCGACGTGGTGCTGGTGGTTCCCACTGCTTCAGTCGAGGATCAGGTGAGAAGCGCTTGTCAGTAAAGAAGGAACGAGAATCGAGGCGCCTGTAGTTCAGACCCAGTCATTGAGTGGTTGTTGTTGCAGGAGGCCGTTGGCTCACCGGATTCAAAGAAAGCGAGTGGCTCACACTTGGCGCTGGTGTCACAAAGGACTTTTCCCAGACAACTTCACACAGCGCTTGGAGTGAGCGGTCCCCAGCTGGTGGATTATGAGCAGAAGCTTGAGACGCTCCATTATCAGTTACGTAGAGGCGACACTCCAGAACCCCTTCTATTCTACTGACAATACAATGGTTCTACGATCTACAGAAGCCAAACAACATGGTCATAAAAAGTCATTCTATTGCCAGTAAAACTGAAAAATTCCTAAGCATGATATGGTCTACCCTTCTGGGAAATTTAGATGTTTTTTGTTGCTTTGGAAAGAAGAAGAAAATTATAATGTATAATGCATTGGGAATGTTGAAATTTTACATGTTCACGCAAAAAAAAAAGTATCATTTTCTGAAGAGAAGAAAGATATACTATATCTTTTGCACCAAGTGTGTTGTAGTTATTATGTTGCTCTGCAATTCAAGAATCTGTAGTGCTGTGTGCTTTCTAAATGTCCTCGGTGCAACATGGATCTCTGGGGTTTATTTTCAGACTTGTTAGAACTGTGCTGTATTTCTTCCATCATCGTGAGCGATGTGGTGATCAGTTATGTTGCTCTGTTCTTCACAAAAAATGATACATTTATCATCTGAGCATTGACAAAGAAAGCAGTGCATATGCAGCATGAACAAATGTGAATACTTTTTATCAAAGTAAGTATTATAAAAGTTATCTTCCCACAATTACAAATATTAATGTTTAACTGTATAGTCACATGTCTTGTTGAAATTGTATTTGCAAGAAACAGAGCCAACCAGAAGGCTATGTGTATGATCACAGATAAGCTTTTTTTAAATGCAATATGCAATCTATGTTGTTGATATATTTCAGGATTCCATAATCCACGCTTTTTTTTTCGATTACACATATGATGTCACTTCCTTTGATTAAAGTGTGACCTAAATTATATCTTTGTGATGTACATTCCATAAATATTTGTCATGATCAATAAATAAGACTTAATGTTAACGAAGTCAACATTTTCCTTTGGGGAAATTGGGGAAGGGTTGGTAGAGGGTGGGGGG
>JAYMGU010000537.1:0-17414 GCA_036178185.1 Liparis tanakae | reverse complement strand
CCTAAGACACTTTTTTTGGTTGAAAACCAGAAAAAAAGGTTTTGTTTAGAATAATCCACTTTTGGTCTCTCTGTGGGCTGAAAATCAGTTTAAGAGCATAAAAACAAGATGTTGCTGCTTTGAGGCAGTAAAGTGATGAAAGCATCAGGTATTCATGCAAATGTCATCAAACTTGTAAGAATTGTGTCCTAAGACACTTTTGGTTGAAAACCCAGAAAAAAGGTTTTGTTTAGGAAAATCCATGTTTGGTCTCTCTACGGGCTGGAAATCAGTTTAAGAGCATAAAAACAAGATGTTTGCTGCTTTGAGGCAGTAAAAGTGATGAAAGCATCAGGTATTCATGCAAATGTCATCAAACTTGTAAGATTTGTGTCCTAAGACACTTTCTTTGGTTGAAACCCCAGAAAAAAAGGTTTTGTTTAGGAAAATCCATGTTTGGTCTCTCTGCGGGCTGAAAATCAGTTTAAGAGCATAAAAACAAGATGTTGCCGCTTTGAGGCAGTAAAGTGATGAAAGCATCAGGTATTCATGCAAATGTCATCAAAATCCTTGTAAGAATTGTGTCCTAAGACACTTTCTTTTAGTTGAAAAGAAAAAACCCCAGAAAAAGGTTTTGTTTAGAATAATCCACTTTTGGACTCTCTCTTGTAGCGTGAAAAATCAATAGTTTAAGAGCATAAAAATAGATATTGCTGCTTTGAGGCAGTAAAGTGATGAAAGCATCAGGTATTCATGCAAATGTCATCAAACTTGTAAGAATTGTGTCCTGAGACACTTTCTTTCGTTGAAAACCCAGAAAAAGGTTTTTGTTTAGAAAAATCCATGTTTGGTCTCTCTGTGGGCTGAAAATCAGTTTAAGAGCATAAAAACAAGATGTTGCTGCTTTGAGGCAGTAAAGTGATGAAAGCATCAGGTATTCATGCAAATGTCATCAAACTTGTAAGAATTGTGTCCTGAGACACTTTCTTTGGTTGAAAACCCAGAAAAAAGGTTTTGTTTAGGAAAATCCACATTTGGTCTCTCTGTGGGCTGAAAATCAGTTTAAGAGCATAAAAACAAGATGTTGCTGCTTTGAGGCAGTAAAGTGATGAAAGCATCAGGTATTCATGCAAATGTCATCAAACTTGTAAGAATTGTGTCCTAAGACACTTTCTTTGGTTGAAACCCCAGAAAAAAGGTTTTGTTTAGGAAAATCCATGTTTGGTCTCTCTGCGGGCTGAAAATCAGTTTAAGAGCATAAAAAAAGATGTTGCTGCTTTGAGGCAGTGGTGCAAAGTGATGAAAAGCGTCAGTATTCATGCAAGTGTCATCAAACTTATAAGAATTGTGTCCTAAGACACTTTCTTTTGTTGGCTTAAGAAAACCCAGAAAAAAGGTTTTGTTTAGGAAAATCCATGTTTGGTCTCTCTGTGGGCTGAAAATCAGTTTAGAGCATAAAACAAGATGTTGCTGCTTTGAGGTAAAGTGATGAAAGCATCAGGTATTCATGCAAATGTCATCAAACTTGTACGAAGTTTGTCCTAAGACACTTTCTTTGGTTGAAAAACCCAGAAAAAACAGGTTGTGTTTAGTAAAATCCACTTTTGGTCTCTTCTTGGGCTGATGGCTGGAAATCAGTTTATGAGCATAAAAACAAGCTGTTGCTGCTTTGAGGCAGAAAGTGATGAAAGCATCAGGTATTCATGAACATGTCATCAAACCTGGTAAGTGTGTCCTAAGACACTTTCTTTAGTTGAAAACCCAGAAAAAAGGTTGTGATTAGTAAAATCACTTTGTGGTCTCTCTGCGGGCTGAGAATCGGTTAGGAGCATAAAACAAATGATTTGCTGCTTTGAGGCAGTAAAGTGATGAAAGCATCAAATGATGAAATGTCAAACCTGTAAAAAGTTTGTCTAAGACACTTTCTTTGGTTTAAAACCCAGAAAAAAGGATGTGTTTAGTAAAATACACTTTTGGTCTTCTGCGGGCTGAAAGCGGGTTTAAAGATGTTGCTGCTTTGAGGCAAGCGATGAAAGCATCAGGTATTCATGAACATGTCATCAAACCTGTAAGAAGTGTGTCCTAAGACACTTTCTTTGGTTGAAAAACCAGAAAAAAGGTTTGTTTAGTAAAAATCCACTTTTGGTCTCTCTGCGGGCTGAGAATCAGTTTAAGAGCATAAAAACAAGATGTTGCTGCTTTGAGGCAGTAAAGTGATGAAAGCATCAGGTATTCATGAAAATGTCATCAAAGTTGTACAAAGTTTGTCCTAAGACACTTTCTTTGGTTGAAAACCCAGAAACAGGTTTTGTTTAGTAAAATCCACTTTTGGTCTGTCTGCAGGCTGATAATCAGTTTAAGAGCATAAAAACAAGATTTTGCTGCTTTGAGGCAGTGAAGTGATGAAAGCATCAGGTATTCAGAAAATGTCATCAAACTTGTAAGAAATAAGACCTAAGACACTTTATTTGGTTCAAAACCCAGAAAAAAGGTTGTGATTAGTAAAATCCACTGTTTGTTCTCTCTGTGGGCTGAAAAAGCAGTTTAAGAGCATAAAAACAAGATGTTGCTGCTTTGAGGCAGTAAAGTGATGAAAGCATCAGGTATTCATGCAAATGTCATCAAACTTGTAAGAATTGTGTCCTAAGATACTTTCTTTAGTTGAAAACCCAGAAAAAAGGTTTTGTTTAGAATAATCCACTTTTGGACTCTCTGCGGGCTGAAAATCAGTTTAAGAGCATAAATAATAGATGTTGCTGTTTTGAGGCAGTAAAGTGATGAAAGCATCAGGTATTCATGCAAATGTCATCAAACTTGTAAGAATTGTGTCCTGAGACACTTTCTTTGGTTGAAAACCCCGAAAAAAGGTTTTGTTTAGAATAATTCACTTTTGGACTCTCTGCGGGCTGAAAATCAGTTTAAGAGCATAAAAATAGATATTGCTGCTTTGAGGCAGTAAAGTGATGAAAGCATCAGGTATTCATGCAAATGTCATCAAACTTGTAAGAATTGTGTACTGAGACACTTTCTTTGGTTGAAAACCCAGAAAAAAGGTTTTGTTTAGGAAAATCCACATTTGGTCTCTCTGCGGGCTGAAAATCAGTTTAAGAGCATAAAAACAAGATGTTGCTGCTTTGAGGCAGTAAAGTGATGAAAGCATCAGGTATTCATGAAAATGTCATCAAACCTGTACGAAGTTTGTGCTAAGACACTTTCTTTGGTTGAAACCCCAGAAAAAAGGTTTTGTTTAGGAAAATCCATGTTTGGTCTCTCTGCGGGCTGAAAATCAGTTTAAGAGCATAAAAACAAGATGTTGCTGCTTTGAGGCAGTAAAGTGATGAAAGCATCAGGTAAAGTGATGAAAGCATCAGGTATTCATGCAAATGTCATCAAACTTGTAAGAATTGTGTCCTAAGACACTTTCTTTGGTTGAAAACCCAGAAAAAAGGTTTTGTTTAGGAAAATCCATGTTTGGTCTCTCTGCGGGCTGAAAATCAGTTTAAGAGCATAAAAACAAGATGTTGCTGCTTTGAGGCAGTAAAGTGATGAAAGCATCAGGTATTCATGCAAATGCCATCAAACTTGTAAGAATTGTATCCTGAGACACTTTCTTTGGTTGAAAACCCCGAAAAAAGGTTTTGTTTAGGAAAATCCACATTTGGTCTCTCTGCGGGCTGAAAATCAGTTTAAGAGCATAAAAACAAGATGTTGCTGCTTTGAGGCAGTAAAGTGATGAAAGCATCAGGTATTCATGAAAATGTCATCAAACCTGTACGAAGTTTGTGCTAAGACACTTTCTTTGGTTGAAAACCCAGAAAACAGGTTGTGTTTAGTAAAATCCACTTTTGGTCTCTTTGCGGGCTGAAAAGCAGTTTAAGAGCATAAAAACAAGATGTTGCTGCTTTGAGTCAGAAAACCGATGAAAGCATCAGGTATTCATGAACATGTCATCAAACCTGTAAGAAGTGTGTCCTAAGACACTTTCTTTCGTTGAAAAACCAGAAAAAGGTTTTGTTTAGTAAAATCCACTTTTGGTCTCTCTGAGGGCTGAGAATCAGTTTAAGAGCATAACAACAAGATGTTGCTGCTTTGAGGCAGTAAAGTGATGAAAGCATCAGGTATTCATGAAAATGTCATCAAACCTGTACAAAGTTTGTCCTAAGACACTTTCTTTGGTTGAAAACCCAGAAAACAGGTTTTGTTTAATAAAATCCACTTTTGGTCTCTCTTCAGGCTGATAATCAGTTTAAGAGCATAAAAACAAGATTTTGCTGCTTTGAGGCAGTGAAGTGATGAAAGCATCAGGTATTCAGAAAATGTCATCAAACTTGTAATAAATAAGTCCTAAGACACTTTATTTGGTTCAAAACCCAGAAAAAAGGTTGTGATTAGTAAAATCCACTGTTGTTCTCTTTGCGGGCTGAAAAGCAGTTTAAGAGCATAAAAACAACATGTTGCTGCTTTGAAGCAGAAAAGCGATGAAAGCATCAGGTATTCATGAACATGTCATCAAACCTGTAAGAAGTGTGTCCTAAGACACTTTCTTTGGTTGAAAACCCAGAAAACAGGTTTTGTTTAATAAAATCCACTTTTGGTTTCTCTGCGGGCTGAGAATCAGTTTAAGAGCATAAAAACAAGATGTTGCTGCTTTGAGGCAGTAAAGTGATGAAAGCATCAGGTATTCATGCAAATGTCATCAAACTTGTAAGAAGTGTGTCCTGAGACACTTTATTTGGTTCAAAACCCAGAAAAAAGGTTGTGATTAGTAAATTCCACTGTTGTTCTCTTTGCGGGCTGAAAAGCAGTTTAAGAGCATAAAAACAAGATGTTGCTGCTTTGAGGCAGAAAAGCGATGAAACCATCAGGTATTCATGAACATGTCATCAAACTTGTAAGAAGTGTGTCCTAAGACACTTTCTTTTGTTGAAAAACCAGAAAACAGGTTTTGTTTAGTAAAATCCACTTTTGGTCTCTCTGCGGGCTGAAAAGCAGTTTAAGAGCATAAAAACAAGATGTTGCTGCTTTGAGGCAGAAAAGCGATGAAAGCATCAGGTATTCATGCAAATGTCATCAAACTTGTAAGAAGTGTGTCCTAAGACACTTTATTTGGTTCAAAACCCAGAAAAAAGGTTGTGATTAGTAAAATCCACTGTTGTTCTCTTTGCGGGCTGAAAAGCAGTTTAAGAGCATAAAAACAAGATGTTGCTGCTTTGAAGCAGAAAAGCGATGAAAGCATCCGGTATTCATGAAAATGTCATCAAACGTGTAAGAAGTGTGTCCTAAGACACTTTATTTAGTTCAAAACCCAGAAAAGGTTGTGATTAGTAAATTCCACTTTGGTCTCTCTTTGCGGGCTGAAAAAGCAGTTTAAGAGCATAAAAACAAGATGTTGCTGCTTTGAGGCAGTAAAGTGATGAAAAGCATCAGGTATTCATGCAAATGTCATCAAACTTGTAGAATGTGTCCTAAGACACTTTCTTTGGTTGAAACCCCAGAAAAAAAAAGGTTTTGTTTAGAATAATCCCTTTTGGACTCTCTGCGGGCTGAAAATCAGTTTAAGAGCATAATATTGCGTTGAGGCAGTAACGTGATGAAAGCATCAGGTATTCATGAACATGTCATCAAACTTGTAAGAATTGTGTCCTAAGACACTTTCTTTGGTTGAAAACCCAGAAAAAAGGTTTTGTTTAGGAAAATCCATGTTTGGTCTCTTGCGGGCTGAAAATCAGTTTAAGAGCATAAAAACAAGATGTTGCTGCTTTGAGGCAGTAAAGTGATGAAAGCATCAGGTATTCATGCAAATGTCATCAAACTTGTAAGATTTGTGTCCTAAGACACTTTCTTTGGTTGAAAACCCAGAAAAAAAGTTTTGTTTAGGAAAATCCATGTTTGGTCTCTCTGCGGGCTGAAAATCAGTTTAAGAGCATAAAAACAAGATGTTGCTGCTTTGAGGCAGTAAAGTGATGAAAGCATCAGGTATTCATGCAAATGTCATCAAACTTGTAAGAATTGTGTCCTAAGACACTTTCTTTGGTTGAAAACCCAGAAAAAAAGGTTTTGTTTAGAATAATCCACTTTTGGTCTCTCTGTGGGCTGAAAATCAGTTTAAGAGCATAAAAACAAGATGTTGCTGCTTTGAGGCAGTAAAGTGATGAAAGCATCAGGTATTCATGCAAATGTCATCAAACTTGTAAGAATTGTGTCCTAAGACACTTTCTTTGGTTGAAAACCCAGAAAAAGGTTTTGTTTAGGAAAATCCATGTTTGGTCTCTCTGCGGGCTGGAAATCAGTTTAAGAGCATAAAAACAAGATGTTGCTGCTTTGAGGCAGTAAAGTGATGAAAGCATCAGGTATTCATGCAAATGTCATCAAACTTGTAAGATTTGTGTCCTAAGACACTTTCTTTGGTTGAAACCCCAGAAAAAAAGGTTTTGTTTAGGAAAATCCATGTTTGGTCTCTCTGCGGGCTGGAAATCAGTTTAAGAGCATAAAAACAAGTAGTTTGCTGCTTTGAGGCAGTAAAGTGATGAAAGCATCAGGTATTCATGCAAATGTAATCAAACTTGTAAGAAGTGTGTCCTAAGACACTTTATTTGGTTCAAAACCCAGAAAAAAGGTTGTGATTAGTAAAATCCAGTGTTGTTCTCTTTGCGGGCTGAAAAGCAGTTTAAGAGCATAAAAACAAGATGTTGCTGCTTTGAAGCAGAAAAGCGATGAAAGCATCAGGTATTCATGAACATGTCATCAAACCTGTAAGAAGTGTGTCCTAAGATACTTTCTTTGGTTGAAAAACCAGAAAACAGGTTTTGTTTAGTAAAATCCACTTTTGGTCTCTCTGCGGGCTGAAAAGCAGTTTAAGAGCATAAAAACAAGATGTTGCTGCTTTGAGGCAGAAAAGCGATGAAAGCATCAGGTATTCATGAACATGTCATCAAACTTGTAAGAAGTGTGTCCTAAGACACTTTCTTAGGTTGAAAACCCAGAAAACAGGTTATGTGTAATAAAATCCACTTTTGGTCTCTCTGCGGGCTGATAATCAGTTTAAGAGCATGAGATGCACAAGATGTTGCTGCGTTGAGGCAGTAACGTGATGAAAGCATCAGGTATTCATGCAAATGTCATCAAACTTGTAAGAATTGTGTCCTAAGACACTTTCTTTGGTTGAAAACCCAGAAAAAAGGTTTGTTTAGGAAAATCCATGTTTGGTCTCTCTGTGGGCTGAAAATCAGTTTAAGAGCATAAAAACAAGATGTTGCTGCTTTGAGGCAGTAAAGTGATGAAAGCATCAGGTATTCATGCAAATGTCATCAAACTTGTAAGATTTGTGTCCTAAGACACTTTCTTTGGTTGAAACCCAGAAAAAAGGTTTTGTTTAGGAAAATCCATGTTTGGTCTCTCTACGGGCTGAAAAATCAGTTTAAGAGCATAAAACAAGATGTTTGCTGCTTTGAGGCAGTAAAGTGATGAAAGCATCAGGTATTCATGCAAATGTCATCAAACTTGAAATTGTGTCCTAAGACACTTTCTTTAGTTGAAAACCAGAAAAAAAAGGTTTTGTTTAGAATAATCCACTTTTGGTCTCTCTCTGTGGGCTGAAAAATCAGTTTAAGAGCATAAAAACAAGATGTTGCTGCTTTGAGGCAGTAAAGTGATGAAAGCATCAGGTATTCATGCAAATGTCATCAAACTTGTAAATTGTGTCCTAAGACACTTTCTTTAGTTGAAAACCCAGAAAAAGGTTTTGTTTAGGAAAATCCATGTTTGGTCTCTCTCTGCGGGCTGGAAATCAGTTTAAGAGCATAAAAAATAGATGTTGCTGCTTTGAGGCAGTAAAGTGATGAAAGCATCAGGTATTCATGCAAATGTCATCAAACTTGTAAGATTTGTGTCCTAAGACACTTTCTTTGGTTGAAACCCCAGAAAAAAGGTTTTGTTTAGGAAAATCCACATTTGGTCTCTCTCTTGGGCTGGAAATCAGTTTAAGAGCATAAAAACAAGTAGTTGCTGCTTTGAGGCAGTAAAAGTGATGAAAGCATCAGGTATTCATGCAAATGTAATCAAACTTGTAAAGTGTGTCCTAAGACACTTTATTTGGTTAAAACCAGAAAAAAAAGGTTGTGATTAGTAAATCCAGTGTTGTTCTCTCTGTGGGCTGAAAAAGCAGTTTAGAGCATAAAACAAGATGTTGCTGCTTTGCAGCAGAAAAGCGATGAAAGAATAAGGAAATCATGCACATGTCATCAAACCTGTAAGGAGTGTGTCCTAAGACAGTTTCTTTGATTGAAACACGAGAAAACAGGTTTGTTTAGTAAAATCCACTTTTGGTCTCTCTGCGGGCTGAAAAACAGTTTAAGAGCATAAAACAAAGATGTTGCTGCTTTGAGGCAAGAAAAGCGATGAAAGCATCAGGTATTCATGCACATGTCATCAAACTTGTAGAAGTGTGTCCTAAGACACTTTCTTAGGTTGAAAACCAGAAAACAGGTTATGTGTAATAAATCCACTTTGGTCTCTCTGCGGGCTGATAATCAGTTTAAGAGCATGAGATGCACAAGATGTTGCTGCGTTGAGGCAGTAACGTGATGAAAGCATCAGGTATTCATGCAAATATCAAACTTGTAAATTGTGTCCTAAGACACTTTCTTTAGTTGAAAACCAGAAAAAAAGGTTTGTTTAGGAAAATCCATGTTTGGTCTCTGTGGGCTGAAAATCAGTTTAAGAGCATAAAAACAAGATGTTGCTGCTTTGAGGCAGTAAAGTGATAAAAACATCAGGTATTCATGCAAATGCCATCAAACTTGTAAGAATTGTGTCCTAAGACACTTTCTTTGGTTGAAAACCCAGGAAAAAAGGTTTGTTTAGAAGAAATCCATGTTTGGTCTCTCTGCGGGCTGAAAATCAGTTTAAGAGCATAAAAACAAGATGTTGCTGCTTTGAGGCAGTAAAGTGATGAAAGCATCAGGTATTCATGCAAATGTCATCAAACTTGTAAGAATTGTGTCCTGAGACACTTTCTTTGGTTGAAAACCCAGAAAAAAGGTTTTGTTTAGGAAAATCCACATTTGGTCTCTCTGCGGGCTGAAAATCAGTTTAAGAGCATAAAAACAAGATGTTGCTGCTTTGAGGCAGTAAAGTGATGAAAGCATTAGGTATTCATGCAAATGTCATCAAACTTGTAAGATTTGTGTCCCAAGACACTTTCTTTTGTTGAAACCCCAGAAAAAAGGTTTTGTTTAGGAAAATCCATGTTTGGTCTCTCTGCGGGCTGAAAATCAGTTTAAGAGCATAAAAACAAGATGTTGCTGCTTTGAGGCAGTAAAGTGATAAAAGCATCAGGTATTCATGCAAATGTCATCAAACTTGTAAATTGTGTCTAAGACACTTTCTTTAGTTGAAAACCGAAAAAAAGGTTTTGTTTAGGAAAATCACATTTGGTCTCTCTCTTGAGCTGAAAAATCAGTTTAAGAGCATAAAAACAAGATGTTGCTGCTTTGAGGCAGTAAAGTGATGAAAGCATCAGGTATTCATGCAAATGTCATCAAACTTGTAAGATTTGTGTCCTAAGACACTTTCTTTAGTTGAAACCCAGAAAAAAGGTTTTGTTTAGGAAAAATCCACTTTTAGTCTCTCTGTGGGCTGAAAATCAGTTTAAGAGCATAAAACAAGATGTTGCTGCTTTGAAGCAGAAAAAGCGATGAAAGCATCAGGTATTCATGAACATGTCATCAAACCTGTAAGTGTGTCCTAAGACACTTTCTTTGGTTGAAAAAACCAGAAAACAGGTTATGTTTAATAAATCCACTTTTGGTCTCTCTGCGGACTGATAATCAGTTTAAGAGCATAAAAACAAGATGTTGCTGCTTTGAGGCAGTAAAGTGATAAACATCAGGTATTCATGTGTCATCAAACTTGTAAGAATTGTGTCCTAAGACACTTTCTTTAGTTGAAAAACCAGAAAAAAAAAGGTTTTTGTTTAGAATAATCCACTTTTGGTCTCTCTGTGGGCTGAAAAATCAGTTTAGAGCATAAAACAAAGAGATTGCTGCTTTGAGGCAGTAAAGTGATGAAAGCATCAGGTATTCATGCAAATGTCATCAAACTTGTAGATTTGTGTCCTAAGACACTTTCTTTGGTTGAAACCCCAGAAAAAAAGGTTTTGTTTAGGAAAATCATGTTTGGTCTCTCTGCGGGCTGAAAATCAGTTTAAGAGCATAAAAACAAGATGTTGCTGCTTTGAGGCAGTAAAGTGATGAAAAGCATCAGGTATTCATGCAAATGTCATCATCAAACTTGTAAAATTGTGTCCTAAGACACTTTCTTTGAAAACTTGAAAGAAAAAAAGGTTTTGTTTAGGAAAATCCACATTTGGTCTCTCTCTTGGGCTGAAAATCAGTTTAAGAGCATAAAAACAAAGATGTTGCTGCTTTGAGGCAGTAAAAAGTGATGAAAGCATCAGGTATTCATGCAAATGTCATCAAACTTGTAAGAATTGTGTCCTAGACACTTTCTTTAGTTGAAAACCAGAAAAAAAAAAAAAAGAGTTTTGTTTAGAATAATCCACTTTTGGACTCTCTGCGGGCTGAAAATCAGTTTAAGAGCATAAAAATAGATGTTGCTGCTTTGAGGCAGTAAAGTGATGAAAGCATCAGGTATTCATGCAAATGTCATCAAACTTGTAGATTTGTGTCCCAAGACACTTTCTTTTATTGAAACCCCGAAAAAAAGGTTTTGTTTAGGAAAATCCATGTTTAGTCTCTCTCTGCGGGCTGAAAATCAGTTTAAGAGCATAAAAACAAGATGTTGCTGCTTTGAGGGCAGTAAAGTGGTAAAAGCATCAGGTATTCATGCAAATGTCATCAAACTTGTAAGAATTGTGTGTCCTAAGACACTTTCTTTGGTTGAAGCCAGAAAAAAAAGGTTTTGTTTAGGAAAAATCCACATTTGGTCTCTCTGCGGGCTGAAAATCAGTTTAAGAGCATAAAAACAAGATGTTGCTGCTTTGAGGCAGTAAAGTGATAAAAGCATCAGGTATTCATGCAAATGTCATCAAACTTGTAAGATTTGTGTCCTAAGACACTTCCCTTCCTTGAAACCCCACAAAACAGGTTTTGTTTAGGAAAAATCCACTTTTGGTCTCTCTGTGGGCTGAAAAATCAGTTTAAGAGCATAAAAAACAAGATGTTGCTGCTTTGAAGCAGAAAGCGATAATTGATGAAAGCATCAGGTATTCATGAACATGTCATCAAACCTGTTTGTGTCCTAGACACTTTCTTTGGTTGAAAAACCAGAAAACAGGTTATATGTTTAATAAATCCACTTTTGTCTCTCTCACGGGCTGATAATCCAGTTTAAAGCATAAAACAAGATGTTGCTGCTTTGAGGCAGTAAAGTGATGAAAGCATCAGGTATTCATGCAAATGTCAACAAACTTGTAATTGTGTCCTAGACACTTTCTTTAGTTGAAAACCAGAAAAAAAAGGTTTTGTTTAGAATAATCCACTTTTGGTCTCTCTTGTGGGCTGAAAATCAGTTTAAGAGCATAAAAACAAGATGTTTGTTGTTGTTGTTGCTGCTTTGAGGCAGTAAAGTGATGAAAGCATCAGGTATTCATGCAAATGTCATCAAACTTGTAAGATTTGTGTCCTAAGACACTTTCTTTAGTTGAAACCCAGAAAAAAGGAAGGTTTTTTGTTTAGGAAAATCCATGTTTGGTCTCTCTGCGGGCTGAAAATCAGTTTAAAACATAAAAACAAGATGTTGCTGCTTTGAGGCAGTAAAGTGATGAAAGCATCAGGTATTCATGCAAATGTCATCAAACTTGTAGAATTGTGTCCTAGACACTTTCTTTGGTTGAAAACCAGAAAAAAAGGTTTTGTTTAGGAAAATCCACATTTGGTCTCTCTGGTGAAAATCAGTTTAAGAGCATAAAAACAAGATGTTGCTGCTTTGAGGCAGTAAAGTGATGAAAGCATCAGAGTATTACATGCAAATGTCATCAACTTGTAGGAAATTGTGTCCTAAGACACTTTCTTTAGTTAACCAGAAAAAAAAAGGTTTTTGTTTAGAATAATCACTTTTGGACTCTCTCTTGGAGCTGAAAAATCAGTTTAAGAGCATAAAAAGAAGATTTGCTGCTTTGAGGCAGAGGCAGTAAAGTGATGAAAGCATCAGGTATTCATGCAAATGTCGTAAACTTCCATAGGTGTGTCCTAAGACACTTTCTTTAGTTAAGCCAGAAAAAAGGTTTTGTTTAGAATAATCCACTTTGGACTCTCTAGGGCTGAAAAATCAGTTTAGAGCATAAAAATAGATATTATTGCTGCTTTGAGGCAGTAAAGTGATGTAAAGCATCAGTATTCGTACCAAATGTCATCAAACTTGTAGAATTGTGTCCTGAGACACTTTCTTTAGTTGAAAACCAGAAAAAAAGGTTTTGTTTAGGAAAATCCACATTTGGTCTCTCTGCGGGCTGAAAATCAGTTTAAGAGCATAAAAACAAGATGTTGCTGCTTTGAGGCAGTAAAGTGATGAAAGCATCAGGTATTCATGCAAATGTCATCAAACTTGTAAGATTTGTGTCTAAGACACTTTCTTTGGTTAAAACCCAGAAAAAAAAGGTTTTGTTTAGAATAATTCACTTTTGGACTCTGCGGGCTGAAAATCAGTTTAAGAGCATAAAAATTTGATATTGCTGCTTTGAGGCAGTAAAGTGATGAAAGCATCAGGTATTCATGCAAATGTCATCAAACTTGTAAGAATTGTGTCCTGAGAGACTTTCTTTGGTTGAAAACCCAGCAAAAAGGTTGTTTTTAGGAAAATCCACATTTGGTCTCTCTGCGGGCTGAAAAATCAGTTTAAGAGCATAAAAACAAGATGTTGCTGCTTTGAGGCAGTAAAGTGATGAAACATCAGGTATTCATGCAAATGTCATCAAACTTGTGGTTGTGTGATAAAGACACTTTTCTTTGGTTGAAGCCCAGAAAAAAAGGTTTTGTTTAGGAAAATCCATGTTTGGTCTCTCTCTGGGCTGAAAATCAGTTTAAGAGCATAAAAAACAAGATATTGTTGCTGCTTTGAGGCAGTAAAGTGATGAAAAGCATCAGGTATTCATGCAAATGTCATCAAACTTGTAAGTGTGTCCTGAGACACTTTCTTTAGTTGAAACAGAAAAAAAGGTTTTGTTTAGAAATCCATGTTTGGTCTCTCTCTGCGGGCTGGAAATCAGTTTAAGAGCATAAAAACAAGATGTTGCTGCTTTGAGGCAGTAAAAGTGATGAAAGCATCAGGTATTCATGCAAATGTCATCAAACTTGTAGAATTGTGTCTGAGACACTTTCTTTAGTTGAAAACCCAGAAAAAAAGGTTTGTTTAGGAAAATCCACATTTGGTCTCTCTGCGGGCTGAAAATCAGTTTAAGAGCATAAAAACAAGATGTTGCTGCTTTGAGGCAGTAAAGTGATGAAAGCATCAGGTATTATTCTCATGCAAATGTAATCAAACTTGTAAGAGTGTGTCCTAAAGACACTTTATTTGGATTCAAAACCAGAAAAAAGGTTGTGATTAGTAAATCCACTGTTTGGCGGGTCTCTCTGCTTGGGCTGAGAGTCAGTTTAAGAGCATAAAAACAAGATGTTGCTGCTTTGAGGGCAGTAAAAGTGATGAAAGCATCAGGTATTCATAACATGTCATCAAACCTGTAAGGATTGTGTCCTAGACACACTTTCTTTGGTTGAAAAGAAAAAAAAGGTTTTTGTTTAGGAAAATCACATTTTGGTCTCTCTGCGGGCTGATAATCAGTTTAAGAGCATAAAACAGATTTTTGCTGCTTTGAGGCAGTAAAAGTGATGAAAGCATCAGGTATTCAGAAAATGTCATCAAACTTGTAAGAAATAAGTCCTAAGACAATTTATTTGGTTCAAAACCCAGAAAAAAGGTTTTGTTTAGGAAAATCCACATTTGGTCTCTCTGCGGGCTGAAAATTAGTTTAAGAGCATAAAAACAAGATGTTGCTGCTTTGAGGCAGTAAGTGATGAAAGCATCAGGTATTCATGCAAATGTCATCAAACTTGTAAGATTTGTGTCCTAAACACTTTCTTTAGTTGAAACCCCAGAAAAAAAAAAAGTTTTGTTTAGGAAAATCCATGTTTGGTCTCTCTGCGGGCTGAAAATCAGTTTAAGAGCATAAAAACAAGATGTTTGCTGCTTTGAGGCAGTAAAGTGATGAAAGCATCAGGTATTCATGCAAATGTCATCAAACTTGTAAAATTTGTGTCCTAAGACACTTTCTTTAGTTGAACCAGAAAAAAAGGTTTTTGTTTAGAATAATCCACTTTTTGGTCTCTCGGGCTGTGAAAAATCAGTTTAAGAGCATAAAAACAAGATGTTGCAACTTTGAGGCAGTAAAGTGATGAAAGCATCAGGTATTCATGCAAATGTCATCAAACTTGTAGAATTGTGTCTAAGACACTTTTTGGTTGAAACCCAAGAAAAAAAAGGTTGTTTTTAGGAAAATCCATGTTTGGTCTCTCTGCGGGCTGAAAATCAGTTTAAGAGCATAAAATCAAGATGTTGCTGCTTTGAGGCAGTAAAGTGATGAAAGCATCAGGTATTCATGCAAATGCCATCAAACTTGTAAGAATTGTATCCTAAGACACTTTCTTTGGTTTGAAACCCCAGAAAAAAAAAAAGGTTTTGTTTAGGAAAATCCATGTTTTGGTCTCTCTGCGGGCTGAAAAATCAGTTTAAGAGCATAAAAACAAGATGTTGCTGCTTTGAGGCAGTAAAGTGATGAAAGCATCAGGTATTCATGCAAATGTCATCAAACTTGTAAGATTTGTGTCCTAAGACACTTTCTTTAGTTTGAAACCCAGAAAAAGGTTTTGTTAGGAAAATCCATGTTTGGTCTCTCTGCGGGCTGAAAAATCAGTTTAAGAGCATAAAAACAGATGTTGCTGCTTTGAGGCAGTAAAGTGATGAAAGCATCAGGTATTCATGCAAATGTCATCAAACTTGTAGATTTGTCCTAAGACACTTTCTTTGGTTGAAAACCAGAAAAAGGTTTTGTTTAGGAAAATCCATGTTTGGCAGATCCTCTCTCTGCGGGCTGAAAAATCAGTTTAAGAGCATAAAAACAAGATGTTGCTGCTTTGAGGCAGTAAAGTGATGAAAAGCATCAGGTATTCATGCAAATGTCATCAAACTTGTGAAATTGTGTCCTAAGACACTTTCTTTAGTTGAAAACCAGAAAAAAAGTTTTTGTTTAGAATAATCCACTTTTGGTCTCTCTGCGGGCTGAAAATCAGTTTAAGAGCATAAAAACAAGATGTTGCTGCTTTGAGGCAGTAAAAGTGATAAGCATCAGAGTATTCATGCAAATGTCATCAAACTTGTAGGAATTGTGTCCTAAGACACTTTTTGAGTTGAAAACCCGAAAAAAGGTTTTGTTTAGGAAAATCCATGTTGGTCTCTGGTCTCTCTGCGGGCTGAAAATCAGTTTAAGAGCATAAAAACAAGATGTTGCTGCTTTGAGGCAGTAAAGTGATGAAAGCATCAGGTATTCATGCAAATGCCATCAAACTTGTAAGAATTGTGTCCTAAGACACTTTCTTTGGTTGAAAACCCCGAAAAAAGGTTTTGTTTAGGAAAATCCACATTTGGTCTCTCTGCGGGCCGAAAATCAGTTTAAGAGCATAAAAACAAAGATATTTGCTGCTTTGAGGCAGTAAAGTGATGAAAAGCATCAGGTATTCATGCAAATGCCATCAAACTTGTAGAATTGTATCCTGAGACACTTTCTTTGGTTGAAAACCCAGAAAAAAAAAATGGTTTGTTTAGGAAAATCCATGTTTGGTCTCTCTGCGGGCTGAAAAATCAGTTTAAGAGCATAAAAACAAGATGTTGCTGCTTTGAGGCAGTAAAGTGATGAAAGCATCAGGTATTCATGCAAATGTCATCAAACTTGTAAGAATTGTGTCCTAAGACACTTTCTTTGGTTGAAAACCCAGAAAAAAAAGGTTTTTGTTTAGAAAATCCACATTTGGTCTCTCTTGGGCTGAAAATCAGTTTAAGAGCATAAAAACAAGATGTTGCTGCTTTGAGGCAGTAAAGTGATGAAAGCATCAGGTATTCATGCAAATGTCATCAAACTTGTAAGATTTGTGTCCTAAGACACTTTCTTTAGTTGAAAACCCAGAAAAAAGGTTTTGTTTAGAGAAATCCATGTTTGGTCTCTCTGCGGGCTGGAAATCAGTTTAAGAGCATAAAACAAGATGTTGCTGCTTTGAGGCAGTAAAGTGATGAAAGCATCAGGTATTCATGCAAATGTCATCAAACTTGTAAGATTGTGTCTAAGACACTTTCTTTGGTTGAAAACCAGAAAAAAGGTTTTGTTTAGGAAAATCCACATTTGGTCTCTCTGCGGGCTGAAAATCAGTTTAAGAGCATAAAAAACAAGATGTTGCTGCTTTGAGGCAGTAAAAGTGATGAAAAGCATCAGGTATTCATGCAAATGTCATCAAACTTGTATGATTTGTGTCCTAAGACACTTTCTTTGGTTGAAACCCCAGAAAAAAAGGTTTTGTTTAGGAAAATCCATGTTTGGTCTCTCTGCGGGCTGAAAATCAGTTTAAGAGCATAAAACAAGATGTTTGCTGCTTTAGAGGCAGTAAAAGTGATGAAAGCATCAGGTATTCATGCAAATGTCATCAAACTTGTAAATTGTTGTCCTGAGACACTTTCTTTGGTTTGAAAACCAGAAAAAAGGTTTTGTTTAGGAAAATCCACATTTGGTCTCTCTGCGGGCTGAAAATCAGTTTAAGAGCATAAAACACAAGATGTTGCTGCTTTGAGGCAGTAAGAGTGATGAAAGCATCAGGTATTCATGCAAATGTCATCAAACTTGTAAGAATTGTGTCCTAAGACACTTTCTTTTAGTTGAAACCCCAGAAAAAAAGGTTTTGTTTAGGAAAAATCCATGTTTGGTCTCTCTCTGCGGGCTGAAAAATCAGTTTAAGAGCATAAAAACAAAAGATGTTGCTGCTTTGAGGCAGTAAAAAGAGTGATGAAAGCATCAGGTATTCATGCAAATGTCATCAAACTTGTAAGAATTGTGTCAGACACTTTCTTTGGTTAAAACCAGAAAAAAAGGTTTTGTTTAGGAAAATCCACATTTGAGATCTCTCTGCTTGGCGGCTGCTGAAAATCAGTTTAAGAGCATAAAAACAAAGATGTTGCTGCTTTGAGGGCAGTAAAAGTGATGAAAGCATCAGCAGGTATTCATGCAAATGTCATCAAACTTGTAAGATTTAAATACTCCTAAGACACTTTTCTTTGGTTGAAAACCCCCAGAAAAAAGGTTTTGTTTAGGAAAATCCCATTTTTGAGGTCTCTCTCTGCGGGCTGAAAATCAGTTTAAGAGCATAAAAACAAGATGTTGC
>JAYMGU010000536.1:0-17537 GCA_036178185.1 Liparis tanakae | reverse complement strand
TTAAATGTATTATGAAATGACAAAAAACATATTGATAGATTTAAAACAGCAAAGTGCAGCAAATATTGCCTACGGCCACACCAGTCTGGTGCCGCCGATCTCGGTCAGATCTCAGAAGCTAAGCAGAGTCGGGCCTAGTTAGTACTTCGTTGGGAGACCGCCTGGGAATACCAGGTGCTGTAAGCTCATTAACTTTTTCCTCCAAAACGCAGTCGACGTTGCACTTTTATCATTTGAGAAAGAAAATCAAACAAGATACTTTCAACATTAATGTATCATGAAATGACAAAAAACATATTGATAGATTTAAAAAGCAAAGAGTGGCAGGAAATATTGCCTACGGCCACACCAGTCTGGTGACGCTCGATCTCGCCAGATCTCGGAAGCTAAGCAGAGTCGGGCCTGGTTAGTACTTGATGGGAGACCGCCTGGGAATACCAGGTGCTGTAAGCTCATTAACTTATTCCTCCAAAACGCAGTCGACGTTGCACTTTTATCATTTGAGAAAAAAAAAACGAGATACTTTCAATATTAATGTATTTTGAAAAAAAACATATTGATAGATTTAAAAAGCAAAGAGTGGCAGGAAATATTGCCTCACGGCCACACCAGTCTGGTGACGCCTCGATCTCGCCAGATCTCGGAAGCTAAGCAGAGTCGGGCCTGGTTAGTACTTGATGGGAGAACGCCTGGGAATACCAGGTGCTGTAAGCTCTTAACTTATTCCTCCAAAACGCAGTCGACGTTGCACTTTTATCATTTGAGAAAAAAAACGAGATACTTTCAACATTAATGTATTATGAAATGACAAAAACATATTGATAGATTTAAAAAGCAAAGCGTGGCAGGAAATATTGCCTACGGCCACACCAGTCTGGTGACGCCCGATCTCGCCAGATCTCGGAAGCTAAGCAGATTTGGGCCTGGTTAGTACTTGATGGGAGACCGCCTGGGAATACCAGGTGCTGTAAGCTCTTAACTTATTCCTCAAAAACGCAGTCGATGTTGCACTTTTATCATTTGAGACTATAAAAAAGAGATACTCTCACTATTACCTTATTATGCAAAAAAAACATACTGATAGATTTAAAAAGCAAAGAGTGGCAGGAAATATTGCCACGGCCACACCAGTCTGGTGACTGGTTAGTACTTGCATGGGTGACCGCCTGGGAATACCTGGTGCTGTAAGCTCTTAGACTTATTCCTCCAAAACGCAGTCGACGTTGCACTTTTATCATTTCAGAAAAAAAAAACGAGATACTTTCAACATTTATGTATTATGAAATGACAAAAAACATATTGATAGATTTAAAAAGCAAAGAGTGGCAGGAAATATTGCCTACGGCCACACCAGTCTGGTGACGCCAATCTCGCAGATCTCGAAGCTAAGCAGAGTAGGGCCTGGTTAGTACTTGATGGGAGACTGCCTGGGAATACCAGGTGCTGTAAGCTCTTAACTTATTCCTCCAAAACGCAGTCGACGCTGCACTTTTATCATTTGAGAAAAAAAAAGAGATACTTTCAACATTAATTTATTATGAAAAAAAAACATATTGATAGATTTAAAAAAGCAAAGCGTGGCAGCAAATATTGCCTACGGCCACACCAGTCTGGTGACGCCCGATCTCGCCAGATCTCGGAAGCTAAGCAGATTTGGGCCTGGTTAGTACTTGGATGGGAGACCGCCTGGGAATACCAGGTGCTGTAAGCTCTTAACTTATTCCTCAAAAACGCAGTCGACGATGCACTCTTTATCATTTGAGAAAAAAAAAAAGAGATACTTTCAACATTAATGTATGACAAAAAAACATATTGATAGATTTAAAAAAGCAAAGCGTGGCAGCAAATATAGCCTACGGCCACACCAGACTGGTGACGCCCAATCTCGTCAGTTCTCGGAAGCTAAGCAGAGTCGGGCCTGGTTAGTACTTTGATGGGAGACTGCCTGGGAATACCAGGTGCTGTAAGCTCATTAACATTTTCCTCCAAAACGCAGTCGACGTTGCACTTTTATCATTTGAGAAAAAAAAAAGAGATACTTTCAATATTAATTTATTATGAAAAAAAAACATATTGATAGATTTAAAAAAGCAAAGAGTGGCAGGAAATATTGCCTACGGCCACACCAGTCTGGTGACGCCCGATCTCGTCAGATCTCGGAAGCTAAGCAGAGTCGTTCCTGGTTAGTACTTAAATGGGAGACCGCCTGGGAATACCAGGTGCTGTAAGCTCTTTAACTTATTCCTCCAAAACGCAGTCGACGTTGCACTTTTATCATTTGAGAAAAAAAAAAAAAGAAATACTTTCAATATTAATTTATCATGAAATGACAAAAAACATATAGATAAATTTAAAAAGCAAAGCATGGCAGCAAATATTGCCTACGGCCACACCAGTCTGGTGAAGCCCGATCTCGTCAGATCTCGGAAGCTAAGCAGAGTCGGGCCTGGTTAGTACTTGATGGGAGACCGCCTGGGACTACCAGGTGCTGTAAGCTCATTAACTTTTTTCTCCATAAAGCAGTCGACGTTGCACTTTTATCATTTGAGAAAAAAAAACGAGATACTTTCAACATTAATGTATCATGAAATGACAAAAAACATATTGATAGTGTTGTTGTAATAATTCATTTTGACTTTGCACATGTACATAGTACGTTTGTGTTTTAATAATACATATAGCAAGATATGATTAGAGAAATATTAGGGAGAATATTGATATTGTTATTGTTGTGTTATGAAGCATGGAGGTAGTGTCTACTCTATGCATATGTCAATGGCAGAAGTAATGTTTTTATGTGTTTATGAATATGTTTGTAATACTTGTATGTTTATGTTTGTTTATATGTATGCTGCATGAGAATGAAAGTTAGTTTGTTGTTTACATGTTGCCACGTGAGTTGGAAGCCGGTGGAAATCCGTGATGTTGATTGGAGCAGGAGTGTCACGTGAGACTTCCGCCGCCCAGGTGACCGGAAGTAGCTTGGGTCGCGGGATCATGACGCTTGACCGCCTATTACCTGTTAGCTGGCCGTAAGCCAACGAGAGCGTAGCATGCTGAACTGACCAATGGAGCTAACGCTTAGAGGAAAGGTGTGAAAGTGAAACTGATAAAACTTGTGCGTGAGGTGAGATTCAGTCTACTCGACGGTCGGAAGCTTACAAGACATCCCCATCTGCAACGTTGCTTTTTAGTCTGTGGAGTAACGCCCGCTTGGCCCTACGATTGTAGCCCCAGTCTACTGCTTATGCTTCTGCCATTAAATATTGTTAAAACGTAATCATCAGATTCGATTCTTTTTATATCAAGCACGGGACCGCAGTTTCAACCACACTTTAACAGTTGCAGCCCAACGTGGGGCTGCAAGAGGAAATACTTTTTAACAGTTGGAGCCCAACGTGGGGCTGCAAGAGGAAATACTTAACAGTTGGAGCCCAACGTGACTGTAAAAGGAACCTCGTGGCTTGAAAGGACCGGGCGGTTTCACGCCACTCCAGACGAATCAAAGCAATATCATACGGTAATGTAAGGCAGAACCAGTTACGCCAAATCTGCATAGTTTATGAATAGGAATTTAGCGCAGGGAGTGCTGTGAAGCCCTCGGATTAAATATTGTTTTTTACCAATAGATTTAAAAAGCAAAGAGTGGCAGTGGCAGGAAATATTGCCTCACGGCCACACCAGTCTGGTGACGCCCGATCTCGGCCAGATCTCGGAAGCTAAGCAGAGTAGGGCCTGGTTAGTACTTGATGGGAGACTGCCTGGGAATACCAGGTGCTGTAAGCTCTTTAACTTATTCCTCCAAAACGCAGTCGACGTTGCACTTTTTATCATTTGAGAAAAAAAAAAAGAGATACTTTCAACATTAATGTATGACAAAAAACATATTGATAGATTTAAAAAGCAAAGCGTGGCAGCAAATATTGCCTACGGCCACACCAGACTGGTGACGCCCAATCTCGCCAGATCTCGAAGCTAAGCAGAGTCGGGCCTGGTTAGTACTTGATGGGAGACCGCCTGGGAATACCAGGTGCTGTAAGCTCATTAACTTTTTCCTCCAAAGTCGACGCACTTTATCATTTGAGAAAAAAAACGAGATACTTTCAATATTAATTTATTATAAAAAAAAAACATATTGATAGATTTAAAAAGCAAAGCTTGGCAGCAAAATTGCCTACGGCCACACCAGTCTGATGACGCCTCGATCTGCCAGCTCTCGGAAGCTTAGCAGAGTTGGGCCTGGTTAGTACTTGATGGGAGACCGCCGGGGAACACCAGGTGCTGTAAGCTCTATCCCTTGTTCCTCCACAACCCAGTCGACGTTCCACTTGTACCATCTGAGAAAAAAAAAGAGATTCCTTCAATATTAATGTATTATGAAAATAAAACATATAGATAGATTTAAAAAGCAAAGCTTAGCAAATATTGCCTACGGCCACACCAGTCTGGTGACGCCCGATCTTGTCAGATCGAAGCTAAGCAGAGTCGGGCCTGGTTAGTACTTGGATGGGAGACCGCCTGAGAAAACCAGGTGCTGTAAGCTCATTAACTTATTCCTCCTCAACGCAGTCGACGCAGCACGTTTATCATTTGTGAAAGAAAAAACGAGATACTTTCAATATTAATGTATTATGAAAATGACAAAAAACATATTGATAGATTTAAAAAGCAAAGCGTGGCAGCAAAATTGCCTCACGGCCACACCAGTCTGGTGACGCCCGATCTCGCCAGATCTCGGAAGCTAAGCAGAGTTGGGCCTGGTTAGTACTGGATGGGAGACCGCCTGGGAATACCAGGTGCTGTAAGCTCATTAACTTATTCCTCCAAAACGCAGTCGACGCTGCACTTTTATCATTTGAGAAAGAAAAAACGAGATACTTTCAATATTAATGTATTATGAAATGACAAAAAACATATTGATAGATTTAAAAAGCAAAGAGCAGCAAAATATGCCTACGGCCACACCAGTCTGGTGACGCCCGATCTCGCCAGATCTCGAAGCTAAGCAGAGTCGGGCCTGGTTAGTACTTGATGGGAGACCGCCTGGGAATACCAGGTGCTGTAAGCTCATTAACTTATTCCTCCAAACGCAGTCGACGCTTGCACTTTTATCATTTGAGAAAGAAAAAAACGAGATACTTTCAATATTAATGTATTATGAAATGACAAAAAACATATTGATAGATTTAAAAAGCAAAGAGTGGCAGCAAAATATTGCCTACGGCCACACCAGTCTGGTGACGCCCGATCTCGGCCAGATCTCGGAAGCTAAGCAGAGTCGGGCCTGGTTAGTACTTGGATGGGAGACCGCCTGGGAATACCAGGTGCTGTAAGCTCTTTAACTTATTCCTCAAAAACGCAGTCGACGTTGCACTTTATCATTTGAGAAAGAAAAAACGAGATACTTTCAATATTAATGTTATGAAAAAACATATTGATAGATTTAAAAAGCAAAGCGTGGCAGCAAATATTGCACGGCCACACCAGTCTGGTGACGCAATCTCGCCAGATCTCGAAGCTTAGCAGAGACGGGCCTGGTTAGTACTTGCATGGGAGACCGCCTGGGAATACCAGGTGCTGTAAGCTCTTTAACTTATTCCTCAAAAACGCAGTCGACGCAACACTTTTATCATTTGGAGAAAGAAAAAAACGAGATACTTTCAATATTAATGTTGAAATGACAAAAAACATATTGATAGATTTAAAAAGCAAAGCGTGGCAGCAAATATTGCCTACGGCCACACCAGTCTGGTGACGCCCGATCTCACAGATCTCGAAGCTAAGCAGAGTCGGGCCTGGTTAGTACTTGGATGGGAGACCGCCTGGGAATACCAGGTGCTGTAAGCTCATTAACTTATTCCTCCAAAACGCAGTCGACGTTCACTTTTATCATTTGAGATAAAAGAAAAAACGAGATACTTTCAATATTAATGTATTATGAAATGACAAAAAAACATATTGATAGATTTAAAAGCAAAGCGTGGCAGCAATATTGCCTTCACGGCCACACCAGTCTGGTGACGCCCGATCTCGCCAGATCTCGGAAGCTAAGCAGAGTCGGGCCTGGTTAGTACTTGATGGGAGACCGCCTGGGAATACCAGGTGCTGTAAGCTCATTAACTTTTTCCTCCAAAACGCAGTCGACGTTGCACTTTTATCATTTGAGAAAGAAAAAAAACGAGATACTTTCAATATTAATGTATTATGAAATGACAAAAAACATATTGATAGATTTAAAAAGCAAAGCGTGGCAGCAAATATTGCCTACGGCCACACCAGTCTGGTGACGCCCGATCTGCCACACAGATCTCGAAGCTAAGCAGAGTCGGGCCTGGTTAGTACTTGATGGGAGACCGCCTGGGAATACCAGGTGCTGTAAGTTTTAACTTATTCCTCAAAAACGCAGTCGACGTTGCACTTTTATCATTTGAGAAAGAAAAAAAAACAAGATACTTTCAATATTAATGTATTATGAAATGACAAAAAACATATTGATAGATTTAAAAAGCAAAGCGCAGCAAATATTGCCTACGGCCACAACAGTCTGGTGACGCCAATCTCGGCCAGATCTCGGAAGCTAAGCAGAGTCGGGCCTGGTTAGTACTTGATGGGAGACCGCCTGGGAATCCCAGGTGTTGTAACCTCACTAACTTTTTCCTCCAAAACGCAGTCGACGTTGCACATTTTACTGTTTGAGAAAGAAAAAAATACGAGATACTTTCAATATTAATGTATTTTGAAATGACAAAAAAAAACATATTGATAGATTTAAAAGCAAAGCGTGGTAGCAAATATTGCCTACGGCCACACCAGTCTGGTGACGCCTGATCTGTCAGATCTCGGAAGCTAAGCAGAGTCGGGCCTGGTTAGTACTTGATGGGAGACCGCCTGGGAATACCAGGTGCTGTAAGCTCATTAACTTATTCCTCAAAACGCAGTCGACGCTTGCACTTTTATCATTTGAGAAAGAAAAAAACGAGATACTTTCAATATTAATGTTATGAAAAAAAACATATTGATAGATTTAAAAAGCAAAGCGTGTAGCAAAATTGCCTACGGCCACACCAGTCTGGTGACGCCCGATCTCGGCTGATCTCGCAAGCTAAGCAGAGTCGGGCCTGGTTAGTACTTGTATGGGAGACCGCCTGGGAATACCAGGTGCTGTAAGCTCTTTAACTTATTCCTCAAAAACGCAGTCAACGTTGCACTTTTATCATTTGAGAAAGAAAAAAAAACGAGATACTTTCAATATTAATGTATTATGAAAAGACAAAAAAACATATTGATAGATTTAAAAAAGCAAAGCGTTAGCAAATATTGCCTACGGCCACACCAGTCTGGTGACGCCCGATCTCGGCCAGATCTCAGAAGCTAAGCAGAGTCGGGCCTGGTTAGTACTTGGATGGGAGACCGCCTGGGAATACCAGGTGCTGTAAGCTCATTAACTTTTTCCTCCAAAACGAGTCGACAGTCGACTGCACTTTTATCATTTGAGAAAAAAAAAACGAGATACTTTCAATATTAATGTATTATGAAATGACAAAAAACATATTGATAGATTTAAAAAGCAAAGCGTGGCAGCAAATATTGCTCACGGCCACACCAGTCTGGTGACGCCCGATCTCACAGATCTCGGAAGCTAAGCAGAGTTGGGCCTGGTTAGTACTTGGATGGGAGACCGCCTGGGAATACCAGGTGCTGTAAGCTCTTTAACTTATTCCTCAAAACGCAGTCGACGCTGCACTTTATCATTTGAGAAAGAAAAAAACGAGATACTTTCAAAATTAATGTTATGAAAAAAAACATATTGATAGATTTAAAAAAGCAAAGCGTGGCAGCAATTTCTGCCTACGGCCACACCAGTCTGGTGACGCCTCGTCAGATCTCGGAAGCTAAGCAGTGTCGGGCCTGGTTAGTACCTGGATGGGAGACCGCCTGGGAATACCAGGTGCTGTAAGCTCATTAACTTATTCCTCAAAAACGCAGTCGACGTTGCACTTTTATCATTTGAGAAAGAAAAAACGAGATACTTTCAATATTAATGTATTATGAAAAAAACATATTGATAGATTTAAAAAAGCAAAGCGTGGCATCAAATATTGCCTACGGCCACAACAGTCTGGTGACGCTAATCTCAGATCTCGGAAGCTAAGCAGAGTCGGGCCTGGTTAGTACTTGATGGGAGACCGCCTGGGAATACCAGGTGCTGTAAGCTCTTTAACTTATTCCTCAAAACGCAGTCGACGCTAGCACTTTATCATTTGAGAAAAAAAAAAAACGAGATACTTTCAATATTAATGTATTATGAAATGACAAAAAAACATATTGATAGATTTAAAAAGCAAAGCGGCAGCAAATATTGCCTACGGCCACACCAGTCTGGTGACGCCTGATCTCGCCAGATCTCAGAAGCTAAGCAGAGTCGGGCCTGGTTAGTACTTGATGGGAGACCGCCTGGGAATACCAGGTGCTGTAAGCTCATTAACTTTTTCCTCCAAAACGCAGTCGACGTTGCACTTTTATCATTTGAGAAAAAAAAAAAAACGAGATACTTTCAATATTAATGTATTATGAAATGACAAAAAACATATTGATAGATTTAAAAAGCAAAGCGTGGCAGCAAATATTGCCTACGGCCACACCAGTCTGGTGACGCCGATCTCGCCAGATCTCGGAAGCTAAGCAGAGTTGGGCCTGGTTAGTACTTGATGGGAGACCGCCTGGGAATACCAGGTACTGTAAGCTCTTTAACTTATTCCTCAAAAACGCAGTCGACGTTGCACTTTTATCATTTGAGAAAAAAAAAAAGAGATACTTTCAATATTAACTTATTATGAAAAAAAAACATATTGATAGATTTAAAAACCAAAGCGTGGCAGCAAATATTGCCTACGGCCACACCAGTCTGGTGACGCCCGATCTCGTCAGATCTCGGAAGCTAAGCAGTCGGGCCTGGTTAGTACTGGATGGGAGACCGCCTGGGATTACCAGGTGCTGTAAGCTCTTAACTTATTCCTCCAAAACGCAGTCGACGCTGCACTTTTTATCATTTGAGAAAGAAAAAAACAAGATACTTTCAATATTAATGTATTTTGAAATGAAAAAACATATTGATAGATTTAAAAAGCAAAGCGTGGCAGCAAATATTGCCTACGGCCACACCAGTCTGGTGACGCCCGATCTCGCCAGATCTCGGAAGCTAAGCAGAGTCGGGCCTGGTTAGTACTTGATGGGAGACCGCCTGGGAATACCAGGTGCTGTAAGCTCTTTAACTTATTCCTCCAAAACGCAGTCGACGTTGCACTTTATCATTTGAGAAAGAAAAAACGAGATACTTTCAATATTAATGTATTATGAAATGACAAAAAACATATTGATAGATTTAAAAAGCAAAGCGTGGCAGCAAATATTGCCCACGGCCACACCAGTCTTGCGGCGCGCACTCTGGCCAGAGCTCGGAAGCTAAGCAGAGTCGGGCCTGGTTAGTACTTGGATGGGAGACCGCCTGGGAATACCAGGTGCTGTAAGCTCATTAACTTTTTCCTCCAAAACGCAGTCGACGCTGCACTTTTATCATTTGAGAAAGAAAAAAACGAGATACTTTCAATATTAATGTATTATGAAATGACAAATAAAACATATTGATAGATTTAAATAAGCAAAGCGTGGCAGCATATATTGTCTACGGCCACACCAGTCAGGTGAGGCCCGATCTCGTCAGATCTCGAAAGCTAAGCAGAGTCGGGCCTGGTTAGTACTGGATGGGAGACCGCCTGGGAATACCAGGTGCTGTAAGCTCTTTAACTTATTCCTCAAAAACGCAGTCGACGTTGCACTTTATCATTTGAGAAAGAAAAAAAACGAGATACTTTCAATATTAATGTTATATGAAAAAAACATATTGATAGATTTAAAAAGCAAAGCGTGCAATATTGCCTACGGCCACACCAGTCTGGTGACGCCCGATCGCCAGATCTCGAAGCTAAGCAGAGTCGGCCTGGTTAGTACTTGATGGGAGACCGCCTGGGAATACCAGGTGCTGTAAGCTTTTAACTTATTCCTCAAAACGCAGTCGACGTTGCACTTTTATCATTTGAGAAAGAAAAAAACGAGATACTTTCAATATTAATGTATTATGAAAAAAAACATATTGATAGATTTAAAAAGCAAAGCTGGCAGCAAATATTGCCTACGGCCACACCAGTCTGGTGACGCCCGATCTCACAGATCTCGGAAGCTAAGCAGGGTCGGGCCTGGTTAGTACTTGATGGGAGACAGCCTGGGAATACCAGGTGCTGTAAGCTCTTTTAACTTATTCCTCAAAACGCAGTCGACGTTGCACTTTTATCATTTGAGAAAGAAAAAAACGAGATACTTTCAATATTAATGTTATGAAATGAAAAAAACATATTGATAGATTTATAAAAGCAAAGTGGCAGCAAATATTGCTGCACACGGCCACACCAGTCTGGTGACGCCGCAATCTCAGACAGATCTCAGAAGCTAAGCAGAGTCGGGCCTGGTTAGTACTTGAAGGGAGACCGCCTGGGAATACCAGGTGCTGTAAGCTCTTAACTTATTCCTCAAAAACGCAGTCGACGCTGCACTTTTATCATTTGAGAAAGAAAAAAACGAGATACTTTCAATATTAATGTTATGAAATGACAAAAAACATATTGATAGATTTAAAAAGCAAAGCGTGGCAGCAAATATTGCCCACGCCACAACAGTCTGGACGCCCAATCTCGCCAGATCTCGGAAGCTAAGCAGAGTCGGGCCTGGTTAGTACTTGATGGGAGACCGCCTGGGAATACCAGGTGCTGTAAGCTCATTAACTTTTTTCCTCAAAAACGCAGTCGACGCTGCACTTTTATCATTTGAGAAAGAAAAAAAACGAGATACTTTCAATATTAATGTATTATGAAATGACAAAAAAACATATTGATAGATTTAAAAAAGCAAAGCGTGGCAGCAAATATTGCCTACAGCCACACCAGTCTGGTGACGCCCGATCTGCCAGATCTCGAAGCTAAGCAGAGTCGGGCCTGGTTAGTACTTGATGGGAGACCGCCTGGGAATACCAGGTGCTGTAAGCTCATTAACTTTTTCCTCCAAAAACGCAGTCGACGCTGCACTTTTATCATTTGAGAAAGAAAAAAACGAGATACTTTCAATATTAATGTATTATGAAATGACAAAAAACATATTGATAGATTTAAAAAGCAAAGCGCGCAGCAAATATTGCCTACGCCACACCAGTCTGGTGACGCCCGATCTCGCAGATCTCGAAGCTAAGCAGAGTCGAGCCTGGTTAGTACTTGATGTGAGACCGCCTGGGAATACCAGGTGCTGTAAGCTCTTAACTTTTTCTCCAAAACGCAGTCGACTTTGCACTTTTATCATTTGAGAAAGAAAAAACGAGATACTTTCAATATTAATGTATTATGAAATGACAAAAAAACATATTGATAGATTTAAAAAAGCAAAGCGTGGCAGCAAATATTGCCTACGGCCACACCAGTCTGGTGACGCCCGATCTCGCCAGATCTCGAAGCTAAGCAGTCGGCCTGGTTAGTACTTGATGGGAGACCGCCTGGGAGTACCAGGTGCTGTAAGCTCTTTAACTTATTCCTCCAAAACGCAGTCGACGTTGCACTTTTATCATTTGAGAAAGAAAAAAACGAGATACTTTCAAAATTAATGTTATGAAAAAAAAAACATATTGATAGATTTAAAAAAGCAAAGCGTGGCAGCAATTATTGCCTACGGCCACACCAGTCTGGTGACGCCCGATCTCGCCAGATCTCGGAAGCTAAGCAGAGTCGAGCCTGGTTAGTACTTGATGTGAGACCGCCTGGGAATACCAGGTGCTGTAAGCTTTTAACTTATTCCTCAAAACGCAGTCGACGCAGCACTTTTATCATTTGAGAAAGAAAAAAACGAGATACTTTCAAAATTAATGTTATGAAATGACAAAAAAACATATTGATAGATTTAAAAAGCAAAGCGCAGCAGCAATATTGCCTACGGCCACACCAGTCTGGTGACCGATCTCGCCAGATCTCGAAGCTAAGCAGTGTCGGGCCTGGTTAGTACCTGATGGGAGACCGCCTGGGAATACCAGGTGCTGTAAGCTCATTAACTTATTCCTCAAAAACGCAGTCGACGCTAGACTTTTAGCATTTGAGAAAGAAAAAAACGAGATACTTTCAATATTAATGTATTATGAAATGACAAAAAACATATTGATAGATTTAAAAAGCAAAGCGTATCAAATATTGTTACGGCCACACCAGTCTGGTGACGCCTGATCTCCAGATCTCGAAGCTAAGCAGAGTCGAGCCTGGTTAGTACTTGATGTGAGACCGCCTGGGAATACCAGGTGCTGTAAGCTCTTTTAACTTATTCCTCAAAACGCAGTCGACGCTGCACTTTATCATTTGAGAAAGAAAAAAACGAGATACTTTCAATATTAATGTTATGAAATGACAAAAAACATATTGATAGATTTAAAAAGCAAAGCGTGGCAGCAATTATTGCTCACGGCCACACCAGTCTGGTGACGCCTCGATCTCGCCAGATCTCGGAAGCTAAGCAGAGTCGGCCTGGTTAGTACCTGATGGGAGACCGCCTGGGAATACCAGGTGCTGTTAGTTTTTAACTTATTCCTCCAAAACGCAGTCGACGCTGCACTTTTCGCTTTTGAGAAAGAAAAAACGAGATACTTTCAATATTAATGTATTATGAAATGACAAAAAACATATTGATAGATTTAAAAAGCAAAGCGTGGCAGCAAATATTGCCTACGGCCACAACAGTCTGGTGACGCCGCAATCTCGCCAGATCTCGGAAGCTAAGCAGAGTCGGGCCTGGTTAGTACTTGATGGGAGACTGCCTGGGAATACCAGGTGCTGTAAGCTCATTAACTTTTTCCTCCAAAACGCAGTCGACGTTGCACTTTATCATTTGAGAAAGAAAAAACGAGATACTTTCAATATTAATGTATTATGAAATGACAAAAAACATATTGATAGATTTAAAAAGCAAAGCGTGGTAGCAAATATTGCTCACGGCCACACCAGTCTGGTGACGCCGATCTCGCCAGATCTCGGAAGCTAAGCAGAGTCGGGCCTGGTTAGTACTTGATGGGAGACCGCCTGGGAATACCAGGTGCTGTAAGCTCATTAACTTTTTCCTCCAAAACGCAGTCGACGCTTGCACTCTTTATCATTTGAGAAAGAAAAACGAGATACTTTCAATATTAATGTATTATGAAATGACAAAAAAACATATTGATAGATTTAAAAAGCAAAGCGTGGCAGCAAATATTGCCACGGCCACACCAGTCTGGTGACGCCCGATCTCGCAGATCTCGAAGCTAAGCAGAGTCGGGCCTGGTTAGTACTTGATGGGAGACCGCCTGGGAATACCAGGTGCTGTAAGCTCTTAACTTTTTCTCCAAAACGCAGTCGACTTTGCACTTTTATCATTTGAGAAAGAAAAAAACGAGATACTTTCAATATTAATGTATTATGAAATGACAAAAAACATATTGATAGATTTAAAAAGCAAAGCGTGGCAGCAAATATTGCCTCACGGCCACACCAGTCTGGTGACGCCCGATCTCGCCAGATCTCGGAAGCTAAGCAGAGTCGGGCCTGGTTAGTACTTGATAGGAGACCGCCTGGGAATACCAGGTGCTGTAAGCTCATTAACTTTTTCCTCCAAAACGCAGTCGACGCTGCACTTTATCATTTGAGAAAGAAAAAAAACGAGATACTTTCAAAATTAATGTTATGAAAAAAACATATTGATAGATTTAAAAAGCAAAGCGTGCAGCAAATATTGCCCACGGCCACACCAGTCTGGTGACGCCCGATCTCGCCAGATCTCGAAGCTAAGCAGAGTCGGGCCTGGTTAGTACTTGATGGGAGACCGCCTGGGAATACCAGGTGCTGTAAGCTCTTAACTTATTCCTCCAAAACGCAGTCGACGTTGCACTTTTATCATTTGAGAAAGAAAAAAACGAGATACTTTCAATATTAATGTTATGAAATGACAAAAAACATATTGATAGATTTAAAAAGCAAAGCGTGCAAAGCAATTATTGCCTACGGCCACACCAGTCTGGTGACGCCCGATCTCACAGATCTCGAAGCTAAGCAGAGTCGAGCCTGGTTAGTACTTGATGTGAGACCGCCTGGGAATACCAGGTGCTGTAAGCTTTTAACTTATTCCTCAAAACGCAGTCGACGTTGCACTTTTATCATTTGAGAAAGAAAAATACAGGAGATACTTTCAATATTAATGTATTATGAAATGACAAAAAAAACATATTGATAGATTTAAAAAAGCGTGGCAGCAATATTGCCTACGGCCACACCAGTCTGGTGACGCCCGATCTGCCAGATCTCGAAGCTAAGCAGAGTCGGGCCTGGTTAGTACTTGATGGGAGACCGCCTGGGAATACCAGGTGCTGTAAGCTCATTAACTTATTCCTCAAAACGCAGTCGACGCACTTTTATCATTTGAGAAAGAAAAAAAAACGAGATACTTTCGATATTAATGTATTAAATGAAAAAACATATTGATAGATTTAAAAAGCAAAGCGCAGCAAATATTGCCTACGGCCACACCAGTCTGGTGACGCCCGATCTCGCCAGATCTCGGAAGCTAAGCAGAGTCGAGCCTGGTTAGTACTTGATGTGAGACCGCCTGGGAATACCAGGTGCTGTAAGCTCTTAACTTATTCCTCAAAACAGTCGACGCTAGCACTTTTTATCATTTGAGAAAGAAAAAAAAACGAGATACTTTCAAAATTAATGTTATGAAAATTAAAACATATTGATAGATTTAAAAAAGCAAAGCGTGGCAGCAATTATTGCCACGCCACACCAGTCTGGTGACGCCGATCTGGCCAGATCTCGAAGCTAAGCAGTGTCGGGCCTGGTTAGTACCTGGATGGGAGACCGCCTGGGAATACCAGGTGCTGTAAGCTCATTAACTTATTCCTCAAAACGCAGTCGACGCTGCACTTTTTAGCATTTGAGAAAGAAAAAAAAACGAGATACTTTCAATATTAATGTATTTTGAAAAAAAACCATGTTGATAGATTTAAAAGCAAAGCAAAGCTGCAGCATCAAATATTGCTCACGGCCACACCAGTCTGGTGACGCGATCTCGGCCAGATCTCGAAGCTAAGCAGAGTCGAGCCTGGTTAGTACTTGATGTGAGACCGCCTGGGAATACCAGGTGCTGTAAGCTCTTAACTTATTCCTCAAAACGCAGTCGACGTTGCACTTTTATCATTTGAGAAAGAAAAAACGAGATACTTTCAATATTAATGTATTATGAAATGACAAAAAACATATTGATAGATTTAAAAAGCAAAGCGGGCATCAAATATTGCCTCACGGCCACACCAGTCTGGTGACGCGCATCTCGCCAGATCTCGAAGCTAAGCAGAGTCGGGCCTGGTTAGTACTTGATGGGAGACCGCCTGGGAATACCAGGTGCTGTAAGCTCTTTAACTTATTCCTCCAAAACGCAGTCGACAAGCACTTTTATCATTTGAGAAAGAAAAAAACGAGATACTTTCAATATTAATGTATTATGAAATGACAAAAAACATATTGATAGATTTAAAAAGCAAAGCGTGGCAGCAAATATTGCCTACGGCCACAACAGTCTGGTGACGCTATCTGCCAGATCTCGGAAGCTAAGCAGAGTCGGGCCTGGTTAGTACTTGATGGGAGACCGCCTGGGAATACCAGGTGCTGTAAGCTCATTAACTTTTTTCCTCCAAAACGCTGTCGACGCTGCACTTTTATCATTTGAGAAAGAAAAAAACGAGATACTTTCAATATTAATGTATTATGAAATGACAAAAAACATATTGATAGATTTAAAAAGCAAAGCGTGGCAGCAAATATTGCCTACGGCCACACCAGTCTGGTGACGCCCGATCTCGTCAGATCTCGAAGCTAAGCAGAGTCGGGCCTGGTTAGTACTTGATGGGAGACCGCCTGGGAATACCAGGTGCTGTAAGCTCATTAACTTATTCCTCCAAAACGCAGTCGACGCTAGCACTTTTATCATTTGAGAAAGAAAAAAAACGAGATACTTTCAATATTAATGTTATGAAATGAAAAAAACATATTGATAGATTTAAAAAAGCAAAGCGTGGCAGCAAATATTGCCTACGGCCACACCAGTCTGGTGACGCGCAATCTCGTCAGATCTCGAAGCTAAGCAGAGTCGGCCTGGTTAGTACTTGATGGGAGACCGCCTGGGAATACCAGGTGCTGTAAGCTCTTTAACTTATTCCTCAAAACGCAGTCGACGCTGCACTTTTATCATTTGAGAAAGAAAAAACGAGATACTTTCAATATTAATGTATTATGAAATGACAAAAACATATTGATAGATTTAAAAGCAAAGCGCAGCAAATATTGCTTACGGCCACACCAGTTCAGTGGACGCCTGATCTCACAGATCTCGAAGCTAAGCAGAGTTGGGCCTGGTTAGTACTTGATGGGAGACCGCCTGGGAATACCAGGTGCTGTAAGCTTTTAACTTATTCCTCAAAACGCAGTCGACGCTGCACTTTTTATCATTTGAGAAAAAAAAACGAGATACTTTCAATATTAATGTATTATGAAATGACAAAAAACATATTGATAGATTTAAAAAGCAAAGCGTGGCAGCAAATATTGCTCACGGCCACACCAGTCTGGTGACGCCCGATCTGGCCAGATCTCGGAAGCTAAGCAGACGGGCCTGGTTAGTACTTGATGGGAGACCGCCTGGGAATACCAGGTGCTGTAAGCTCTTAACTTATTCCTCCAAAACGCAGTCGACGTTGCACTTTTTATCATTTGAGAAAGAAAAAAACGAGATACTTTCAATATTAATGTATATGAAATGACAAAAAAACATATTGATAGATTTAAAAAGCAAAGCGTGGCATCAATATTGCCTACAGCCACACACCATTTCAGGGTGACGCCCGATCTCGCCAGATCTCGAAGCTAAGCAGTCGGGCCTGGTTAGTACTTGGATGGGAGACCGCCTGGGAATACCAGGTGCTGTAAGTAAAGCTCATTAACTTTTTCCCAAAACGCAGTCGACGCTTGCAATTTTTATCATTTGAGAAAGAAAAAAACGAGATACTTTCAACATTAATGTTATCAGAAATGAAAAAAACATATTGATAGATTTAAAAAGCAAAGGCAAGCAAATATTGCCTACGGCCACACCAGACTGGTGACGCCTCGATCTGCCACAGATCTCGAAGCTAAGCAGAGTCGGGCCTGGTTAGTACTTGATGGGAGACCGCCTGGGAATACCAGGTGCTGTAAGCTCTTAACTTATTCCTCCAAAACGCAGTCGACGCTGCACTTTTTTATCATTTGAGAAAGAAAAAACGAGATACTTTCAAAATTAATGTATTATGAAAAAAAAACATATTGATAGATTTAAAAGCAAAGAGTGGCAGCAAATATTGCCTACGGCCACACCAGTCTGGTGGACGCCGA
>JAYMGU010000535.1:15000-17557 GCA_036178185.1 Liparis tanakae | reverse complement strand
ACCGACTCAGCTCTAGAGCCAATCCTTTTCCCGGTTACGGATCTGATTTGCGACTTCCTTACCAGCCTTCATCTAACATGCCAGAGGCTGTTCACCTTGGAGACCTGCTGCGGATATGGGTACGGCCTGACGCGAGATTTACACCTTCCTCCGGATTTTCAAGGGCCAGCGAGAACTCACCGACGCCGCCGAACCGCGACGCTTCCAGGGCACGGGACCTCTTCGGGCGAACCCATTCCAGGGCGCCCTGCCCTTCACAAAGAAAAAGAGAACTTCCCCGGGCTACCGCCAGCTCCGAATCGCTTATGCTATCAAGACTGGACGCCTTACGGCGCCTGTCTCCGCCACTCCAGATTCGGGATCTGAACCCGACTTTCGATCGGCCGGGCGACATAGGCCATCGCCCGCTCTTCAGAACGGCGTTCGCCATCTCTAGGACCGACTGACCCATGTTCAACTGCTGTTCACATCGAACCCTTCTCCACTTCGGCCTTCAAAGTTCTCGTTTGAATATTTGCTACTACCNCCAAGATCTGCACCGCGGCGGCTCCACCCGGCCCACGCCCTAGGCTTCCGTGGCTCACCGGCGGCCCTCCCACTGTCGCGCATAGCCCTCGCGGTTTTGTTGCCGGGCGACGGCCGGTATGGGCCCGACGCCCAGCGCCATCCATTTTCAGGGCTAGTTGATTCGGCAGGTGAGTTGTTACACACTCCTTAGCGGATTCCGACTTCCATGGCCACCGTCCTGCTGTCTATATCGACCAACACCTTTTCTGGGGTCTGGTGAGCGTCGGCATCGGGCGCCTTAACCCGGCGCTCGGTTCATCTCAAGAGCGCCAGTTCTGCTTACCAAAAGTGGCCCACTAGGCGGCTCAAGATTCCACGCCTGCCCAAGCCAGCGAGCCGGGCTTACCCATTTAAAGTTTGAGAATAGGTTGAGATCGTTTCGGCCCCAAGACCTCTAATCATTCGCTTTGCCAGATAAAACTGCGAGGCTCTGAGCGCCAGCTATCCTGAGGAAAACTTCGAAGGGAACCAGCTACTAGATGGTTCGATTAGTGTTTCGCCCCTATACCCAGGTCGGACGACCGATTTGCACGCCAGACCGCCACGGGCCTCCACCAGAGTTTCTCTGGCTTCGCCCTGCCCAGGCATAGTTCACCATCTTCGGGTCCTATCGCGCGCCACGCTCCACCTCCCCGACAGTGCGGGGGAGACGGACCGGTGCGCACCACCTCGGGCCGGATCCACCTCGCCGGGCGAGTTGCCGCCTCACTTTCATTGCGCCACGGGTTTCGATTCACCTCTGACTCGCGCGCGTTAGAGTCGTTGGTCCGGGTTTCAAGGCGGGTCGGGTGGGTTGGCGACATCGGCGCAGACCCCTGACGCGTTTTACGGGAGCCGATCCCCGCCCTGGCGGCACGACGCGATTGAGGCGCACTGAGGACAGTCCGCCCCGGTCGACAGTCGCGCCGGGAGCAGGGGGCCCGTCCCTCCGCACGCGGGGAGAGAGGGCGCAGCAAGTACTATGTCCACGGCCCCGGGAAGCGGCGAGGTCCGGGCAATGGGCGCTGTAAAGCACGCGGCCGAAGCCCACGAGCCACCTTCGCCCGAGCCTTTCCACGCCGACCTAGTGCCGGTCGCGCGCACCGCAACGGAGGAAATACCGGCGAGGGCCAGCCAGCACAGCGCCGAGGACCCAAGAGGGGAGCCTCAAACACGGAGCGGCGCCCTGACTCGCCGAGTTGAATCCCCGAGCAGACTGCGCGGCCCCACCTGCTTACCTCTCAACGGTTTCACGCCCTGTTGAACTCTCTCTTCAAAGTTCTTTTCAACTTTCCTTAAGGTACTTGTCGACTATCGGTCTCGTGCCAGTATTTAGCCTTAGATGGAGTTTACCACCCACTTTGGGCTGCATTCCCAAGCAACCCGACCGAGAAGACCGGACTCGGGCGACGGGGCAAGCATCGCCTCACACCGCCATGGATGAGCCTCGATCAGAAGGACTCAAGCCCCGAGCGACACCGGCAAGCGATCTTCCATACGCCACATGTCCCCAATCCGCCTGTCGGACGGGATTCGGCGCTATTGTTCTCTTCGCCGCCGCTACTAGGGGAATCCTTGTTAGTTTTTTTCCTCCGCTTAGTAATATGCTTAAATTCAGCGGGTTGTCTCTGCCTGATCTGAGGTCGTGGTCGAATGAGGCGCCGCCCGAGGACGGCAGTGGGTCGCTCCCGGAGGGGAGCAGAGGCTCACGGCATCTGCTCCGACGGGTACTCCGCCGCGGGGGAGGAAGGTCCCGCCGAATCCCACCCTGATCTCCACCGATCACCAACCTAGGGCTCCCACTGACGCGCACATGAACTCGGACGCTTGACGCGGCCAGCACAGGAGACGGTCGAGTCCACCGGCAGCCGCGCCCGCACGAACGCGCACAGAGGGGCGCGCCTGCCCGTCCCTCCCCCAGCGAAGGGGCAGTGACGAGCAGGGGGGCGAGAGGAGGTTCACGGCCAGAGGGGCGAGACCGACAAGGGCCTACACATCGCACCGGCATCCC
>JAYMGU010000535.1:5000-12500 GCA_036178185.1 Liparis tanakae | reverse complement strand
GTGCACTGGGTGGGTTTGGGGCTACACCCGGTTCCCTGTAGGGGAGGATTGGAGTGAGCGCAGCGTGTGGGAGGCATTGGGTTTGTACAATGCGGTAGGGTTCATCAATGTTTTCTGGAGGGGCGCAAACCCGAGAGGCCACCCCATGGGTGACGGCTCAGGTCGACGGGGTCTGGAGGACAACTGCACGCATCCCCCAAGGTCAGCTTCCCGGTCTGGGCATGCAATGGTAGCTTCTAGAATTGCCACACAGTTATCCAAGTAACGCGCAATCAAAGGAACCATAACTGATTTATCGAGCCATTCGCAGTTTCACTGTACCAGCCGTGTGTACTTAGACTTGCATGGCTTAATTTTTGAGACAAGCATATGCTACTGCAGGATTCAACCAGGTAGTCTCCGTCACCGCCGGGCGGAACTCCGCCGGTCAGGTACTGGGTGGGTTTAGTCAGCCCACCAGTTCCCTGAGCAGCGCAGGGAGGTATTGCTTGGTACAGTCAGGAGGTCTGGACGATGTAGCTTCCGCGACAGGCCCTCGCTGTCAAGACAAGAGCGCACCTCACCTGTGGGTGACGGTCAGGTCGACGGGGTCGGGTGGGAGGACAACTGGGGAGACGGGCGCCTGTCCCGCTGCAATGGTTCACCAGGAGGCAGGCGCGAGGGCGCCCGCGACAGGCCCTCCCGGCTAGGAGATTTAACTCCGGGCCGGAGGAACCACTCCACCAACACTGACACTGAGGCCACGAGGTCGCTGGGGCCCTCCGATGGAGGGGTCACGCTGCCTGTCGTCTGGGTGAAAGCGCTTGGAAAGACTTATATACATATTTCAAAGAACTCTCCATCAGACCCGGGGTCTGACCTCCTGCGAGGTGCCCTGTCGAATGCTCTCTCTCATTCGGACTGGAAAGTCGTGACTTCGGGGCCGGACCTGCTCGGGACACTCTGAGTAATTTCAGAGTTTACAAGAGCTCCAGACAAAACTCGCGTTTGATTTCATTCAAGAGCTCTCATATTCGACACCTTTTTTTCTGAGAGTCCTTTCTCAAATCTATGATAAGACTTTTTCTGAAAAACTGGGTTCCGATTTCGGGTATGAGAGAGGTGTCTTGGTGACCCTTCATCATCGTGCTGGCACACTGATGTACAGTACACATTTAGACTTTATGAAAAATGCCCGCATTTTTGCTCTCCACAGTCGAAAACTCTCTAACAAATATTTTGCTCCTTTTACTGATTTTTCAGTTTTTCGCCCTGGAGTTATAGAAATGTGTAGTTAAACAATTTAACTTTTCTCGCACTGACTGGAGAAGGAGGTCTCTACATGGACATGCCCTCACAAGTGCTCCTTACTCCTTGCAGCACACTCTGTGATTTTTGGGCGAAATTATAGACGATTTTTTTCTGACTGTTTTTGGACCGAGTCGTTTTACTGGGGGGAAAAAATCCTCCATGACCCTGGCGGAACCACGCAGTCCGACGAAGTGAGCTGTCTCGGACTGGTGACAGGGGTCAACGACCCCTGGTTCTTTTGTGTTTTTCCCTCCATGACACTCTGCAGAACCACGCAGTCCGACGAAGTGAGCTGTCATCGACTGGTGTGACAGGGTCAACTTCACTCCTCTCTGGTTCTTTTGTTTTTCCTCCATGACACTCGCGCGCAACCACGCAGTCCGACGAAGTGAGCTGTCATCGGACTGGTGACGCCACGCGGACGCTGACCCTCCGAGCGCTTTTTAAATTTGACAATCCCATTAAACCAAAGTGATCGAAATTGGACACCACACCCACGTCCAGCACGCCGAATTCAATGGCACGTCAGGAGATCCATGTGGATGTTCTCCTTTACTCGTCCAGTGCCCGGGAAAGCACTCTCGAAAGTCGGATTGAAACTTTTTGCTTCAAACGGCTCCAAAACGCCCAAAAATGGGTCAATCGGACCGGCTCTACCCAGTTTTGGCATCCCGTGATAATGCACTTTTAATTCTTTTGGCCACGTTTGTTTGGAAGCCTCTCTGATTATCACTTTTTCAAAACCGGGGCTTTGATTTCGTGCGAGGTGTCTTGCGTGACCTCTTATCAAATGGGCACACTGGAGCACAGTACACGGTCGCCAAGCATTTGAAACTGCATGTTTGCTCTCCACAGTCGAAAAACTTCCGCCAGTCATTTCATCTCTGAGGCTTGACTCCAGGTTGTCGTTTTTTCTCTGAGGAGTGTTTTTGACTCAGTCGTTTCTTCTGGGGGGAAAATCTGGGGGAAAAATCATCCATGACACTTCCGCGCAAACCACGCAGTCCGGACGAAGGAGCTGTCATCGACTGTGACAGGTCGCTGACCGTCTTTTTTCCATGACACTCGCTCAAACCACGCAGTCCGACGAAGTGAGCTGTCATCGGACTGGTGACAGGGTCGCCGACCCTGGTTCTTTTTATTTTCCTCCATGACACTCGCCAACCACGCAGTCCGACGAAGTGAGCTGTCATCGACTGGTGACAGGGTCGCCGACCTCTCTGGTTCTTTTTTTTTTTTTTTTTCCTCCATGACACTCTCAACCACGCAGTCCGACGAAGTGAGCTGTCATCGACTGGTGACAGGGTCCGCGACCTCCTGGTTCTTTTTTTTTTCCTCCATGACACTTCGCTCAACCACGCAGTCCGACGAAGTGAGCTGTCATCGACTGGTGACAGGGTCAACGACCTCTCTGGTTCTTTTTTTTTTCCTCCATGACACTCGCTAACCACGCAGTCCGACGAAGTGAGCTGTCATCGACTGGTGACAGGGTCGCGACCTCTCTGGTTCTTTTTTTTCCTCCATGACACTCGCTCAACCACGCAGTCCGACGAAGTGAGCTGTCATCGACTGGTGACGCCACGTCGACCCCTCCGGAGCTTTTTTTGAAATTTTCAATCCGCCAAAGTGATCGAAATTCGACACCACACCCACGCCCAGCACGCCGAATTAATGGCACAAGTCAGGAGATCCATGTGGATGTCTCCGTTTACTCGTCCGTGCCCGGAAAGCACTCGAAAGTCGGATTGAAACTTTGTTTCAAACGGCTCCAAAACGCCCAAAATGGGTCAATCGGACCGCTCTACCAGTTTTGGCATCCCGTGATAATGCACTTTAATTCGGCCACGTTTGTTTGGAAGCCCCCTCGTTTATCACTTTTACAAAGAGTGGGTTTCTGATTTCGAGCGCGAGGTGTCTTGGTGGCCCGTTATCAAATAGGCACACTAGGGCACTGTACACGGTCGCGCATTTGAAAACTGCATGTTTGTTCTCCACAGTCGAAAACTCAGTCATTTTTCTGAGGCTCCTGACTTTGTCGTTTTTTTTCTGAGTGTTTTTGACTCAGCCGTTTTTCCGTCAAAAAATATTTTTTTTCTTTCTGAGTGTCTTTCGACTCAGCCGTTTTCCCTCAAAAATTATAGACATTTTTTTTTTTCTGAGTGTTTTTGACTCAGCCGTTTTTCTGGGAAAAAAAAATTCATCCATGACGCTAGCTCAAGCACTCGGTCCGACAGAGTGGCCTGTCCTCGGACTGGTGACGCCGGCGTCGACCCCTCTGGAGCTTTTTTTGAAATTTTCAATCCGCCAAAAGTGATCGAAATCCCGTCACCTCTCCCACCCCCAGCACGCCGAATTAATCGCACAAGTCAGCAGATCCATGTGGATGTTCTCCTTTACTCGTCCGTGCCCGGAAAGCACTCGAAAGTCGGATTGAAACTTTTGTTTCAAACGGCTCCAAAACGCCCAAAAATGGGTCAATCGGACCGGCTCTACCAGTTTTGGCATCCCGTGATAATGCACTTTAATTCGGCCACGTTTGTTTGGAAGCCCTCTCGATTATCACTTTTTCAAAAACTGGGTTTCTGATTTCGGCGAGAGGTGTCTTGGTGACCCTTATCAAATGGGCACACTGGAGCACAGTACACGGTCGCGCATTTGGAAACTGCATGTTTGCCTCTCCACAGTCGAAAAACTCAGTCATTTTTCTGAGGCTCCTGACTTTGTCGTTTTTTTTCTGAGTGTTTTTGGACTCAGCCGTTTTTCCGTCAAAAAAATATTTTTTTTTCTGAGTGTCTTTCGACTCAGCCGTTTTCCCCTCAAAAAATTATAGACATTTTTTTTTTCTGAGTGTTTTGACTCAGCCGTTTTTCTGGGAAAAAAAAAAAAATTCATCCATGACGCTAGCTCAACCACTCAGTCCGACAAAGTGGCCTGTCCTCGGACTGGTGACGCCGGCGTCGACCCCCCTCTGGAGCTTTTTTTTGAAATTTTCAATCCGCCAAAAGTGATCGAAATTCGGACACCACACCCACGCCCAGCACGCCGAATTAATGGCACAAGTCAGAGATCCATGTGGATGTCTCCCTTTACTCGTCCGTGCCCGGGAAAGCACTCGAAAGTCGGATTGAAACTTTTGTTTCAAACGGCTCCAAAACGCCCAAAAATGGGTCAATCGGACCGGCTCTACCAGTTTTGGCATCCCGTGATAATGCACTTTAATTCGGCCACGTTTGTTTGGAAGCCCTCTCGATTATCACTTTTTCAAAAACTGGGTTTCTGATTTCGTGCGAGAGGTGTCTTGGTGACCCCTTATCAAATGGGCACACTGGAGCACAGTACACGGTCGCGCATTTGGAAACTGCATGTTTGCCTCTCCACAGTCGAAAAACTCAGTCATTTTTCTGAGGCTCCTGACTTTGTGGTTTTTTTTCTGAGTGTTTTTGGACTCAGACGTTTTTCTGAGGCTCCTGACTTTGTCGTTTTTTTTCTGAGTGTTTTTGGACTCAGCCGTTTTTCTGAGGCTCCTGACTTTGTCGTTTTTTTTCTGAGTGTTTTTGGACTCAGCCGTTTTTCTGTCTGAAAATTATAGACGGTTTTTTTTCTAAGTGTCACTTTACAACCCTGGTTTTATTTAATTCATTTTTCTGACTCAGTCATATTTTCAGGAGGTCAACACTCTGTCATTTTTTTCAGATTATGGAGCTTTTTCGGACTTTTTTTCGCAAATCACCCCAGAGTCCAGGAGAGTCCTTGGGGTCCTAGGGGTCCGGTACTTATCAAGACCCGGAAAAAATACTTTTTTCTGAACTCGGCTGGTGGACGCCTGACCCCTGAGAGTGGATCTGGGGTCTTGACCCGCCTGACCTTGCCACCGGAAGTTGGCCTTCCTGAGGGCCTAGAGACTTCTGCTTCCGGATTCTGGTCCGGGGCCTCCGGGCAACTCTGGGGTGAGGCCCGGCAGTTTGGAACTTTTTTCGGGTGCAAAGGGGGTCAGAAGGTCCGTTTTCCGGGTCCTTGAGCCAGGCTCACGCAGAGGTCCTGGGGGCTACAGCGTCGTGTGAGATATGCCTGAGTCCGGACGGACACTGGCTATCAGGAAAAATAGGCCCGGAGCTCTGGGACGTTCCCTCAAATGGTGTACCCTGAAAACTGAGGGACCCCGTGAGAGACTTGTGCTTCGGGAATCCAGTTCGGGGCCTAGGGGCCAACCTGACCTGCGAGTTCCAGGCAGTTTGGAGCTTTTTTCGGGGTGAGAAGGGGGGGAGAAGGTCCGTTTTTCACGCCCTGAGCCGGGCTCACGCAGAGGTCCTGGGGGTCACAGCGTCGAGCCATACATGCCTGAGTCCGGGCGGACACTGGCTAGCACCTCAAACAAAGCCCGGAGCTCTAGGACCTTTCCTTCAAATGGTGTACCCCGAAAACTGGGGGACCCCGAAACTAAATTTTCGACCCCTGGGCCATGACCACATACCCACCAGGAGCATCCACAAAAAATTTGGGCTCCGTCGGACCTTCCCCGGCACAGTTATGGAGCAAAACCACTTCCTGGGGGTCACGGAGTACTTTCGGACTCGCGAGACCAGCATCACACTGACATTTCACTCTTTTGAGGCTACCGCGACGGTCCTAAGGGCTACAGGGTCATGCGATACATGCCCGGGTGCGGACGGACACTGGCTATCACCTCATCCTAGGCCCGGAGCTCTGGGACCCTGCCTTCGACCGCTGTACCCGAAAACCGGGGACCCCATGAGAGACTTGTGCCCCGGGAATCCGGTCCGGGGCCTCCGGGCCACCTCAGGGTGCCAGGCCTGGCTAGTCTGGAGCTTTTTTTCGGGGAGAAAAGAGGGGGAGAAGGTCCGTTTTTCACGCCCTTTGAGTCGGGCTCACGCAGAGGTCCTGCGGGTCACAGCGTCGAGCCATACATGCCTGAGTCCGGGCGGACACTGGCTATCACCTCAACCTGGGCCCGGAGCTCTGGGACCCTGCCTTCGACTGCTGAACCATGAAAACCGGGGACCCCATGAGAGGCTTGTGCTTGGAATCCAGTTCGGGGCCTAGAGGCCAACTCTGACCTGCGAGTTCCAGGCAGTTTGGAGCTTTTTTTCGGGGTGAGAAGGGGGAGAAGGTCCGTTTTTCACGCCTTGAGCCGGGCTCACACAGAGGTCCTGGGGGTCACAGCGTCGAGCCATACATGCCTGAGTCCGGGCGGACACTGGCTAGCAACTCAAACAAAGCCCGGAGCTCTAGGACCTTTCCTTCAAATGGTGTACCTGAAAACTGGGGGACCCTGAAACTAAATTTTGACCCCTGGGCCATGACCACATACCCACCAGGAGCATGCACAAAAAATTTGGGCTCCGTCGGACCTTCCCCGGGGAAGTTACACCCCAAAACCACCTCCTGGGGGGACACTTAGTACTTTGGTACCCGGAGACCAGCATCACACTGAAATTTCACTCTTCTGAGGCTACCGCGACAGTTCTAAGGGCTACAGGGTCATGCGATACATGCCCGGGTGCGTACGGACACTGGCTATCACCTCATCCTAGGCCCGGAGCTCTGGGACCCTGCCTTCGACCGCTGTACCCCGAAACCGGGGACCCCATGAGAGACTTGTGCCCGGGAACTGGTCCGGGCGGACACTGGCTATCACCTACAACAAAACCCAGAGCTCTGGGACCTTCCCTGGAGGAGTTGGTCCTCCAGGGACCGGCAAGACCACCAGCACTCCAGACCCAACCAGAGGCTCTCCTCTGGGCCTGACAGCAGTTTGGAGGGCCCTGGTCCTGAAGGAACCAGGGACCGCAAGACCACCAGCACTCCAGACCCAACCAGAGGCTCTCCTCTGGGCCTGACAGCAGTTTGGAGGGCCCTGGTCCTGAAGGAACCAGGGACCGGCAAGACCACCAGCACTCCAGACCCAACCAGAGGCTCTCCTCTGGGCCTGACAGCAGCCTGGAGGGCGCTCGTGCTGAAGGAACCAGGGACCGCAAGACCACCAGCACCCAGACCCAACCAGAGGCTCTTCTGGGCATGACAGCAGGGTCCTGGCCCTGGAGAAACCAGAGAACCACAACCTTGCGACCTCCCGACCCCGTGGACCCACTATTAAGCCCCCACTCTGGGTAAACACCTATGATCGCCTGGTCCAAAGTTTCGCGCCTGGTGTTATAAATCAAAATTATAGCTGTTTTTTTCTAATGTCGC
>JAYMGU010000535.1:0-2500 GCA_036178185.1 Liparis tanakae | reverse complement strand
GGGACCCGGCGGGCACCGTAGCTGGGAGATCCGGCGAGAAGGCCCGCACACGCCCAGAGTCGCTGCCGCTAACCGCCTAACCACCCCCACTCCGTCATAACCTCGACGCTGCTACGGACACCATCAAGCTAAACCTCGTTATCCCGACGACGACGAGGCGCCGAGGACGAGGAGGACCCGCTGCAGGGCCGCGATCCACGCTCCGGACGGTGGAGAGAGGAGGGCGACGGCGCCGATTGTTCCACCACCAGCCGCAGCTCGAGCCCAGCCACGCAACCCAGCCCGACCGACCAGCTCTTAGAGCCAATCCTTTTCCCGGTTACGGATCTGATTTGCCGACTCCTCTTTCCAGGCATCATCTTACAAGCCAGTGGCTGTTCACCTTGGAGTCTTGCTGCGGATATGGGTACGGCCTGACGCGAGAGTTACACCTTCTCCTCCGGATTTTCAAGGGCCAGCGAGAACTCACCGGACGCCGGAACCCTGACGCTTCCAGGGCACGGGACCTCTCGGGCGAACCCATTCCAGGGCGCCTGCCCTTCACAAAGAAAAGAGAACTTCTCCTGGGGCTAGCCAGCCCGAATCGCTTCATCAAGACTGACGCCTTACGGGCGCCTGTCTCCGCTTACTCCAGATTCGGGGATCTGAACCCGACTTTTCGATCGCCGGGGCGATATAGGCCATCGCCCTTCTTCAGAACGGCGCTTATCTCTCTAGGATCACTGACCCATGTTCAACTGTTGTTCACATGGAACCCTTCTCCACTTCTGGCCTTCAAAGTTCTCGCTTGAATATTTGCTACTACCACCAAGATCTGCACCCGGGCGGTTCCACCCGGCCCACGCCTCTAGGCTTCGTGCTCACCGCTGGGCGTCTCCCACTGTCATGCATAGCCCTCGGTTTTGTTGCCGGCGACGGCCGGTATGGGCCCGACGCCTCCAGCGCCCATCCATTTTCGGGGCTAGTTGATTTCGCAGGTGAGTTGTTACACACTCTTAGCGGATTCCGACTTCCATGGCCACCGCCCTGCTGTCTATATCGACCAACACCTTTTCTGGGGTCTGATGAGCGCCGGCATCGGGCGCTTTAACCCGCGCTCGTTCATCCAAGCAGCGCCCAGTTCTGCTTACCAAAAGTGGCCCACTAGGCGGCTCAAGATTCCACGCCTGGCTCCAAGCCAGCGAGCCGGGCTTACCCATTTAAAGTTTGAGAATAGGTTGAGATCGCTTTCGCCCCAAGACCTCTAATCATTCGCTTTTACCAGATAAAACTGCGAGACTCTGAGCGCCAGCTATCCTGAGGGAAACTTCGGAGGAACCAGCTACTAGATGGTTCGATTAGTCTTTTCGCCTATACCCAGGTCGACGACCGATTTGCACGCCAGACCGCTACGGCCTCCACCAGAGTTTCCTCTGGCTTCGCCCTGCCCAGGCATAGTTCACCATCTTTCGGTCCTATCGCCACACGCTCCACCTCCCCGACAGTGCGGGCGAGACGGGCCGGGTAGGCGCCCACCTCGGGCCGATCCACCTCGCCGGGCGAGTTGTCGGCCCTCACTTTCATTGGCGCCACGGGTTTCGATTCACCCTCTGACTCAAGGCGTTAGACTCCTTGGTCCGTGTTTCAAGATGGGTGGGGCGGGTTGCTGACACCGCCGCAGCCCCCAGACGCCTTTACGAGCCGATCCGCCTGGCGACATCGACGCGTTGAGGCGCACTGAGGACAGTCCGCCTCGTCGACAGTCGCGCGGGAGCAGGGGGCTCTGGCCCTTCAAGACGCTGGGAGAGAGGGCGTGAGCAAGTACTATGTCCACGGCCCCGGGAAGCGGCTTGGGCCGGGCAATGGGCGCGTAAAGCACGCGCCGGGCCCACGAGCCACCTTTCGCCTCGAGCCTTCTAAGCCGACTAGAGCCGGTCGCGCGACCGCAACGGAGGAAATGCCCGGCGAGGGCCAGCCAGCAGAGCGCCGAGGTCCCACGAGGGATCCCCAAACACCGAGCGGGCGCCCTGACTCACGAGTTGAATCCCCGAGCAGACTGCGCTGGCCCCACCCGCCTACCCCTCCACGGTTTCAAGCCCTGTTGAACTTTCTCTTCAATGTTCTTCTTAACTTTCCCTTAAGGTACTTGTCGACTATCGGTCTCGTGCCAGTATTTAGCCTTAGATGGAGTTTACCACCCACTTTGGGCTGCATTCCTAAGCAACCCGACCGAGAAGACCGGACCCGGCGCGACGGGGGCCGCACGCCTCACACCGTCCCATGGATGAGCCTCGATCAGAAGGACTAAGCCCCGAGCGACACCGGCAAGCGATCTTCCATACGCCACATGTCCCTAATCCGCCTGTCGGACGGGATTCGGCGCTATTGTTCTCTTCGCCGCCGCTACTAGGGGAATCCTTGTTAGTTTTTTTTCCTCCGCTTAGTAATATGCTTAAATTCAGCGGGTTGTCTCTGTCTGATCTGAGGGTCGGGTCGAATGAGGCGCCGCCCGAGGACGGCA
>JAYMGU010000534.1:0-17742 GCA_036178185.1 Liparis tanakae | reverse complement strand
AGAGGGGGGGGGCCCACCCCACTTTGGGAAGGGTTCCTCATTTTAATATGACCCACGTTGATCACCGGACCCTAATCCATGACAATCCGGGGTTCAGATCAGGAACCAGGAGCAAGTTGTAGTTTACCTTCTCTGCTCTTCTTCGTGAAGCAGTTACCCATCCATTACTTCTAGAATAGAGACTGTGAAGACTGTGTCTGTCCCACGGCCACTTAAATTAAATAAATCTAAAGTATAAACACAAGAGGAGTCGTACACAATAACCTTATACAAGTTAACACCATTATTTCAGCAGTGCAAACAAAAACAGGACTATTAAATGTGGTCTCCTAAATATTAGATCTCCTGTCATCCTAAAGCTGTGTTACTAAATGATTTAATAACAGATAATCACATTGATTTATGTTGTCTAAACTGAAACCTGGCTTGCGCCATGAAGCATATGTCTGCCTCCAAATGAAAATCGACTCCTCCAAGTCATGTTAATACTCACATTCTTCGAGACACCCTGTAACGAGGAGGTGGAGTAGCAGCCATCTTTGACAAAAGCCTTTAATAAATCCTAAACCTAAATTAAATTACGACTCATTTGAAAGCCTTGTTCTTAGTCTTTCACTATCCAACCTGGAAAACATTACAGCCGATTCTATTTAGATTCTGTACCGGCCACCCGGTCCATATTCAGAGTTTATATCAGAATTTTCAGAATTTATATCAAGTTTGGTTCTTAAAACCGATAAAGTTATTATTGTAGGGAGATTTTAATATTCATGTGGATGTTGATAATGATTGCCTAGGTACTGCACATTCATCTCATTGTTGGACTCGATCGGCTTTCAGAGAGTACAGAAACCCACTCACAGCTTTGGCCACATGCTTGATCTTGTTCTTACATATGGCGTTGACATTGAGCATTTGAAGGTCTTCCCACAGAATCCTCTTCTGTCAGACCACAGCCTTATAACTTTGAGTTTATACTACCGAGTGTACACGCTAGTCAAAAGTTTTCCTTCTACACCAGATGTCTAACTGACAGTGCTGTAGCTAAATTTAAAGAAGCGATTCCTTCTGCACTTGATTCAATACCATGTCTCAATATAACAGAGGACTCCTGGTCTAACTTTAGTCCGTCCCAGATTGATCATCTTGTTGATAGTGCCACAGGCTCACTGAGAACGACACTGGACTCGATAGCCCCTCTGAAGAAGAAGAGGGTGAGGAAGAGGAGGTTTGCTCCCTGGTATAACCCTCAGACCAAGACATTAAAGCAAACGCCACGTAAAGCTTGAAAGCATTTGGCGTCAACTAATCGGGAAGAATCCCGCTTAGTTTCATGCAGATAGTCTTAAAACTTATAAGAAGGCCCTCCGCAATGCCAGAGCAGAATATTACTCATCAGTAATAGAGAAGAATAAGAACAACCCTAGGTTTCTCTTTTAGCACTGTAGCCAGGCTGACAGAGAGTCACAGCTCTGTGGAGCCCAGTATTCCCTATAGACCCTCAGTAGTAATGACTTTATGAACTTCTTCAATGAGAAGATTTTAACTATTAGGACAAGATTAATAATCTCTTGCCCTTAACCAGTGCCAATCTGTCCTCAAGTGGAATGGCTTTGGAAACCCCTGTATGTCCTGGTATATATTTAGATGGCTTTTCTCCCATCAACCGTGACCAATTATCTTTAATAGTTTCTACTTCTAACACGTCTACCTGTCTCTTGGACCCTATCCCGACTAGGCTGCTTAAAGACGTCTTGCCTTTTAATTGGCAGCTCTCTTTTGGATATTATTAATGTGTCTTTGTTAACAGGCCACGTACCACATTCCTTCAAAGTAGCTGTAATTAAACCTCTCCTGAAGAAGCCCACTCTGGATCCAGAGGTTTTGGCTAACTACAGACCGATCTCTAACCTCCCCTTCCTCTCTAAGATCCTTGAGAAAGTGGTCTCAAATCAGTTGTGTGACTTTCTACATCAGAATAGTTTATTTGAAGAGTTTCAGTCAGGATTTAGAAAACACCACAGCACAGAGACAGCACTTGTGAAGATTACGAATGACCTCTTAATGGCAGCAGATAAAGGACTCATCTCTGTACTGGTCTTGTTAGACCTTAGTGCTGCATTCGACACCATTGACCATAACATCCTATTACAGAGACTGGAGCAGTCGATTGGTATTTCAGGCACCGCCCTAAGTTGGTTTAAATCCTATTTATCAGATCGATCTCAGTTTGTATTTGTAAACGATGAAGCCTCAATGACCACCAACATTAGTCACGGAGTTCCACAAGGTTCTGTGCTTGGACCAATTCTATTTACCTTATACATGCTTCCTTTGGGCAATATTACCAGGAAACACTCTATAAACTTTCATTGTTATGCAGATGATACTCAACTATATCTATCGATAAAACCAGAGGAGACTAACCAACTCACTAAAATTCAAGCATGTCTTAGTGACATAAAAACATGGATGACCGGCAACTTCTTGATGTTAAACTCAGACAAAACCGAAGTAATTCTACTCGGCCCTGAGCACCTCAGAGATCAATTATCTGGTGATGTGATTTCTGTAGATGGCATTACTCTAGCATCCAACACCACTGTAAAGAATCTCGGCGTTATCTTTGATCGACTTGTCCTTTAACTCCCACATAAAGCAAATCTCAAGGACTGCATTCTTCCATCTACGTAATATTTCAAAATCAGGCACATCTTGTCTCAAAAAGATGCAGAGAAATTGGTTCACGCGTTCGTTACTTCGAGACTGGATTACTGCAACTCCTTATTATCAGGCTGCACTAATAAATCTCTTAGGTCCCTCCAGTTGATCCAGAATGCTGCAGCTCATATTCTCACTAAAACTAAGAAAAGAGATCACATTACTCCTGCACTAGCTGCTCTGCACTGGCTCCCCTGTAAAATCAAGAATCACTTTTAAAATTTCTTCTTAACTTACAAAGCCTTAATTGGTGATGCACCATCATATTTTAAAGAGCTTGTAGACTGTCGCCCCCACCAGAGAGCTGCGCCACTAAATGCGGGCTACTTGTAGTTCCGAGAGTCTTAAAATGTAAAATGGGGAGCCAGAGCCTTTAGTTATCAAGCTCTCTTTTATGGAACCAGCTTCCACCTTCAGTCCGGGAGGCAGACACAGTCACCACATTCAAGAGTAGACTGAAGACTTTCCTCTTGACAGAGTTTATAGTCAGGGCTGAATCAGGTTTGCCCTGGTCCAGCCCCTGGATATGCTGGTATAGGCTTATAGCTGCTGTGGATGTTTAGGATGCACTGAGCACCTCTCTCCTCTTTTTCTTTCTCCTATGGATGAATCTTCATCTCTCCATCACCGATGGATCGAAACCATCCTCTGCTAACTAGAATTTGACATTATATGCCACTTCAACTGCATTCAAACTGCTAACGCTATTTTACACAAAACATTTTAGTTACACTAAATATTTAACGAATTGATCAACCAAAATAGAAATGACCTGACATTATGTAAGCATCAATACGAATGCATTTCTTCCAGTTATTTCCTTTACTGTGTTTGAAGCATGATTTCTTTAATTCTCTTTAATGGTCTGTGTTGCCGACCTCCTTAGGTTAGTGTGTTCGACTCTCATTCAGAGAATAAGACAGCAGTGTGGCGCAGAGGAAGCGTGCTGGCCTATAACCCAGTGGTCCATGGATCGAAAACCATCCTCTGCTAAAAAGAATTGGAATGTTACTTGTACCAGACCTTAACTGGTTTATTACAGTTACATGACTTATTTTCTTTAATTATGTCAGTACACAATGTAGCATTTGAAACAAAGATTGATAATAAAAACCTAACCCACTTTCAAGGAACATCAAGCCCCAGTGGCCTTCTAAGCCAGGGATTGTGGGTTTGAGTCCCATCTGGGGTGATGTACAGCAGAGTGGCGCAGAGGAAGCGTGCTGGGCCCATAACCCAGAGGTCGATGGATCGAAACCATCCTCTGCAAACTAGATTTTCACATTATATTCCTTTTACTGTGTTTGAAGCATGATTTCTTTAATTCTCTTTAATGGTCTGTGCTGCCCGACCTCCTTAGGTTAGTGTGTTCGACTCTCATTCAGAGAATGAGACAATCAGCGCAGAGGAAGCGTGCTGGGCCTATAACCCAGCAGTCGATGGATCGAAACCATCCTCTGCTAAAAGAATTGTAATGCTGCTTGTACCAGACCTAAACTGGTTTATTACAGTTACATGACTTATTTTCTTTAATTATGTCAGTACACAATGTAGCATTTCGAAACTAAGATTAATAGTAAAAACCTAACTCCACTTTCAAGAAACATCTTGCCCCAGTGGCCTAATGGATGAGCACTGGCCTAAGCCAGGGATTGTGGGTTCGAGTCCCATCTGGGGTGATGTACAGCAGAGTGGCGCAGCGGAAGCTTGCTGGGCCCATAACCCAGAGGTCGATGGATCGAAACCATCCTCTACTAACTAGATTTTCACATTATATGCCACTTCAACTGCATTCTAACTGCTAACATTATTTTACACAAAATATTTTTAGTTACACTAAATATTGACGTTTAACGAATTCATCAACAAAAATAGAAATGACCTGACATTATGTAAGCATCAATACGAATGCATTTCTTCCAGTTAGTTCCTTTACTTTGTTTTGAAGCATGATTTATTTACTTCTTTTGATGGTATGTGTTGCCCGATCTCCTTATGTGCAAGGATAGTGGGTTTGACTCCCATATAGAGCAAGAGACAGGAGAGTGGCGCAGCGTAAGGGTGCTGGGCCCATAACCCAGGAGGTCGATGGATCGAAACCATCCTCTGCTAACTAGATTTTCACATTATATGCCACTTCAACTGCATTTTAACTGCTAACGTTATTTTACACAAAACATTTAGTCACCCTTAATATTTACGAATTGATCAACCAAAAATAGAAATGACCTGACATTTCCTTCTCCGCTACTAATTTTTCACATTATATGCCACATTATATGCCACTTCAATTGCATTCTAACTGCTAATGTTATTTTACACAAAACATTTTAGTTGTATAAACACTAAATATTTAACGAATTGATCAACAAAAATAGAAATTACCTGACATTATGTAAGCATCAATACGAATGCATTTCTTCCAGTTAGTTCCTTTACTGTGTTTGAAGCATGATTTATTTACTTCTTTTTGATGGTATGTGTTGCCCGATCTCATTATGTTAGTGAGTTTGTGGGTTCGAGTCCCATCTGGGGTGATGTACAGCAGAGTGGCTCAGCGGAAGCGTGCTGGGCCCATAACCCAGAGGTCGATGGATCGAAACCATCCTCTGCTAACTAGTTTTTCACATTATATGCCACTTCAACTGCATTTTAACTGCTAACGTTATTTTACACAAAACATTTTAGTTACACTAAATATTTAACGAATTGATCAACCAAAATAGAAATGACCTGACATTATGTAAGCATCAATACCAATGCATTTCTTCCAGTTATTTCCTTTACTGTGTTTAAAGCATGATTTATTAACTTCTTTTTTGATGGTCTGTGTTGCCCGATCTCATTATGTTAGTGAGTTTGACTCCCATTCAGAGCAAGAGGCAGCAGAGTGGCGCAGCGAGGCGTGCTAGGCCCATAACCCAGAGAGAGGTTGATAGATCGAAACCATCCTCTGCTAAAAGAATTGAAATTGTGCTTGTATCAGAACTTAACTGGTTTATTACAGTTACATGACTTATTTTCTTTAATTATGTCAGTACACAATGTAGCATTGACCTTTTGAAACAAAGGTTGATAATGAAAACTTAACCCACCTTCATGGAACAACAAGCCCCAGTGGCCTAATGGATAAGGCACTGGCCTTCCTAAGCCAGGGATTGTGGGTTCGGAGTCCCATCTGGGGTGATGTACAGCAGAGTACAGCAGAGCTGGGCCCATAACCCAGAGGTCGATGGATCAGAAACCATCCTCTGCTAACTAGATTTTCTTCATACATTATCTGCATTCTAACTGCTAACGTTATTTTACTTGTATACAAAACATTTTAGTTTAATTAACTTAATATTTAACAGGTTATTTAAATTAGCAGGTCAAATCAACCAAAAATAGAAATGACCTGACATTTCCTTTCCTTTACTAATTTTCACATTATATGCCACAGTATATGCCACTTCAACTGCATTCTAACTGCTAACGTTATTTTATAGAAAACATTTTAGTTACACTAAATATTTAACGAATTGATCAACCAAAAATAGAAATGACCTGACATTATGTAAGTATCAATACCAATGCATTTCTTCCAGTTATTTCCTTTACTTTGGTTGAATCATGATTTCTTTAATTCTCTTTAATGGTCTGTGTTGCCCGACCTCCTTAGGTTAGTGTGTTCCACTCCCATTCAGTGAAAGCGACAGCAGTGGCGCAGAGGAAGCGTGCTGGGCCCATAACCCAGGGGTCCATGGATCGAAACCATCCTCTGCTAAAGGGAAATAATTGTAATGGTACTTGTACCAGACCTTAACTGGTTTATTACAGTTACATGTCTTATTTTCTTTAATTATGTCAGCATGGTGTACAGTGTAGCATTTTGAAACAAGATTGATAATAAAAACCCAACCCACTTTCAGGAACATCAAGCCCCAGTGGCCTAATGGATAAGGCACTGCCTCCAAGCTGAGAACAATAGTCCAGCAAGGAAAAAGGGGAAAGGGAGACAGAGAGACAGAGAGACAGAGAGACAGAGAGACAGAGAGACAGAGAGACAGAGAGACAGAGAGACGAAAGTGAGCCGGGTTCAAATCCTGACACCAGCAGGATGGAGATTTATGATATTCATATTAAAAGTGCTTGTGTTGCCCGATAGGCGTGTGCAATGCAATTAACTCTTATGTTAGTATGAAATACAATGTTCCTACTTTACTTGTGATGTATCAAATGCAGATAACCTGTTAATACACGTTTTAAAATAAAAGCGCCCTTGTTTACTCAAGATATTGACGTTATCTATAATTTTACCCAACATAAACTGAGAGAACTGAGATAGTATTGATATATACATTGTAATTCTATTATCTCTCATTTGAGTTACTGTGGCCCTGGGTAAAAGTGATAAAAACTGGTCAGAGTCTAACAAAACAATAGTGTACCTTTTTACTCTACACAAGTTTTATTTGTCACTTGAAAACAACAAAAGAGTTTGAAAGCAAAACGTATGAGAAATGCAACGATTTATTAAAATAAGATATGGAGAAAATATACAAAACAACATTACACAGTAATAAAACATGCATGCAAACATATTAAACAACTATATACAAAAAGAATGTCCAAAGTTATTTTTTTCTCCTGCTTTCCAACCACTGCTCCTTTGGAAGTGTCTCGACTGAGGGGCAGTAAATGACCCCCTTATACTGGCTGTGCCCAGTCTCTGCAGTCCTGAACTGCCGCATTTTTTGCACGTGTTGTGCTGTACTTTCTGGAGAAGTTTTCTGCGGGCAGGAGCAGGAGCAGAAGAAGGAGCACAGCCAGGAGCAGGTCAGGAGCAGCGGCAGGGCGAGCAGGATAGGCAGGAGTGGCCAGGGCCAGGAGCAGGGCCAGGAGCAGGGCCAGAGTAGAAGCAGGGGAGCACAGCCAGGATCAGTGGCAGGGCCAGGAGCACGGCCAGGAGCAGTGGCAGTACTGACCAGGTTGTGAGCAGTGGCAGGAGCACGGCCAGGAGCAGGGCCAGGAGCACGGCCAGGAGCAGTGGCAGGAGCGGCCAGGAGCAGTGGCAGGAGCTGGCCAGGAGCAGGGGCCAGGAGCACGGCCAGGAGCAGTGGCAGGGCCAGGGCACAGCCAGGATCAGTGGCAGGGCCAGGAGCACGGCCAGGAGCAGTGGCAGGAGCAGCCAGGAGCAGTGGCAGGAGCACGGCCAGGAGCAGGGCCAGGAGCACGCCAGGAGCAGTGGCAGGAGCACGGCCAGGGCAGTGGCAGGAGCACGGCCAGGAGCAGGGCCAGGAGCACGGCCAGGAGCAGTGGCAGGGCCAGGAGCCTGACCAGGAGCAGTGGCAGGAGCACGGCCAGGAGCAGTGGCAGGAGCACGGCCAGGAGCAGTGGCAGGAGCACGGCCAGGAGCCACGGCCAGGATCAGTGGCAGGAGCCTGGCCAGGAGCAGTGGCAGGAGCCTGGCCAGGAGCAGTGGCAGGAGCACGGCCAGGAGCAGGGCCAGGAGCAGGAGCAGGAGCAGGAGCAGGAGCAGGAGCAGGAGCCAGAGCAGGAACAAGCCTCTGAGGGACCGAGAGTGAAGTGGGAACAACTGCCTTGTGGCATTGGCTGGGCAGAGGAAAGATGGCTATTAGGAACCACCAGCTGAGGGGCCAGGGATGGAGCAGGAAAGAGCTGTCGCTCCGACTTCCTCTTCAACCTGGCCTGTCCGACAGTGCTGCTGGGCAGTGTATAGAGATGTGCGGGCTCGGCAAGGTGGAGTAATGATGTTAAACAGGTGGTTGAGTGGCACAAATAAGAGGGTGAGCTGCCTGGGACATTAGACTCGGCGTATTTAGCCCTTGCATGACAACTGCATTGTCCTGCTTCTTCACCCTCTTATTGTGCCACTGCACCAGGGTGGTGTGGCTCACGTCCACCAGCTGCAGGGTGGTATCCTGCATGACTATCCCATTGTCAAGAATGCACTGCCTGACTTTGCGATAGTCATCCAGGATTAGCGACCATCAGGACAGTGTGCCAGCCCCCTTCTTCCTTGGACTGCGGTGTATGGAGCAGAGCCTGATAAATATAGTCTCTATCAGGCGGCATCAGTCAGGCCACTGTGCAAGTGGGCCAGTGGTTGTCAGGCTGTGCCTCTTCAAACTTTCCACCCCTGAGTGAAGTCCTGCTTGTTTTTGGGGACTTGAACCTCCCCGTGTCCAGCCGACTCTGGTGCCTGGCAGAGAATATGATGCGTTTTTTATCATACCTCCAGGTTCTGCCACAAACAACAATGTTGCTTGCCTATGCAAAGAGAGAGTAATAGAGAACACGGTGCATGAGAAAAATAAATCTGAATCAATGAGTTTGAATATGAATTACATGGCACAAAGAGAGAATCAAATATGTCAATGACAATACATGTTCCTCACCGCCTGGTTGCTCAGAGCCATGGAGGACTGGTTCCTCAACTCCACCAGACACTCTGCCAACTTGTCCACCTTGTCCAACCTGGCATGCACAAATTATCCACAGCCTGGATAAATCAGAGAAAGATGAGTCACACAATTTGAGGAAAGTAAGCAATGGGACAAGAGACGGGTACAGTGATTTTATTTATCTATACAAAATGTATTTATATACCTCAGACTCTGAGGAGACACCTGGCTGTGGGTATGACGGCAGCAGGATGGGAGGAGGCAGGAGGCTCGAAGGTGGAGGTAGCAGCCTGGGAGGAGGGAGGAGGCTCGAAGGTGGAGGTAGCACCCTGGGAGGAGGGAGGAGGCTGGAAGGTGGAGGTAGCACCCTGGGAGGAGGCAGGAGGCTGGAAGTAGGAGGCAGGAGGCTGGGAGGTGAGGGAGGAGGAGGAGGCTGGAATGAGGGAGGTAGCACCCTGGGGAGGGAGGAGGGAGGAGGCTGGAAGATGGAGATGGAGTGGAGAAAGCACCCTGGGAGGAGGCAGGAGGCTGGAAGTAGGAGGCAGGAGGCTGGGAGGAGGGAGGAGGCTGGAATGAAGAGGTAGCACCCTTGGGAGGAGGAGGAGGAGGCTCGAAGGTGGAGGTAGCACCCTGGGAGGAGTTAGCAGGCTGGGAGGTGGACGCAGCCGGGCAGGGAGGGAGGCAGGAGTCTGGAAGAGCAGATAGGTGGCTGCAGGCTGAGAAGAGTCAGTGAGGCTTGGTTCATCCAGGAGACTTGACACTGTGTCTTCCTGGAAGCCCTTTTCTTCTTTCTTTTCTTCTTCTTCTTCTTCTTTCTTCTTCTTCTTCTTCTTCTTCTTCTTCTTCTTCTTTCTTCTTTCTCTTTCTTTCTTCTTCTTCTTCTTCTTCTTCTTCTTCTTCTTCTTCTTCTTCTTCTTCTTCTTCTTCTTCCTCTCTCTCGTTCACATCCTCCAGCATAGTGTCTGTCTCTCTGAGTCAGAGGAGTATCTTAAGGGCTGACCAGTCTGACTCAACAAATAGTCAACCCGATATAAGCTCACCTATGAAAAAGACAAACAAACAATTTATCACTAGTTTTAGTTAAAGCATATATATATATATATATATATATATAACCGACAAAATAATTATGTAGCCAGGTATTAACAATACTTACCAGTGTATTTCGAAGGTGGCCTGAAGGTTGGCACAAATGCCCGACCAAACACCTTCAGCGTGTTGGTGTTGACACAGTGTATTCCGTCACCCCGGCGTCTACGTCCAGGAAACGATGACGGCTTGCTGGTCACCGCTGCAGTCGCCCGATCCTGGTTCCACCTGTTCAGGCCTTCCAGGAGATATAGCTGAAAATTCAGCGCGAGCACTAGTTCCTGGAAGGAATGAAATGTTTTTAATGCTTTCCAATCTGAATAATGCTTTCAAACATAACCCAAAAGTTATTTTAAATAAAAACACGAGAGACACTAACCTGGAATGAACCTGTTCAAGTGGAGGTGAAAGGACTCCAGGGATGTGGACCCTCCAGCTGGCACAACTGATAACGTGTCAGGTTACCCGACTCTTGGTGGTCGTTCCGACCTTCCTGTAGAAAGCGGAGCTGCCGCACAGCACACACCTGGAACGTCCTGGATGCACCCACGTGGCGCTTCTGCACATTCCAAATGTGCTCCATGCGTGCCTGGTTCAGCAGTGGCACCCCCATAAGGTCTCTTCCCTTTCTCCACAGAGTATACAGCAGCTGCTCGAGGGAGGTTGATGGTGGCCTCCACACAAGACCGCGCGTGTCCTCCACGGCAGTAATGGCTCAGCTCCTTTTTACTGATCCAGCGTGTCCACCAGGCGATCAGTTATTGCTAACACACCCTCTTGCCAGAGCTGCTCTCTTTGCCTGCCGCAACAGAGTGACGTCCCCTCGTCCACTCAAAGACACAGGCTGACAAGCTGCTCATGAAAATGGGATAAAGGGTGTGAGCATCGGTAGTGCAGCCGACGGCCAGCCTCCGCATAAAGTGCCATATGTCCAGCCGTATGTGGAGGTCTGGCCAAGCTGCAAACCTGGTCTGCAGCTTGCTCAACCCTTCATTAACACAGCAGCCACAGTCAATGTAAAGCACCAGTGGGGGTGGGACAGCGGCCTGGCGGTACCGCTCCATCACTCCGGAGACCATCACGTCCAGTCCCGGCCCCTCCTGCACCGTCAGGACACTGTTCAGTACCTCATTGCCGATGGAGGTCACCCAGAGAGCTGTCCCCCTGCCGTGGCCGGCCAGCTTCTTTGTGATCTGTGATGTGACGGCATGAATTTTTAAGATGACACTTCTTTTAACACATTATCTAAGGGAAAGTAGATTTATTACATTCTAAATCTATAATAATTGCAAATGCATTTTATCACAGACAAATATGTTAATGTGTGCAAGACAAGAATACATATAATGTACACATGGCAATGTAATACAAAGTTATATTATGTTGTAGCGTAGGAGCTTATTTGCCCAGTACTTTAAGTTTAACAACTCAACAATAAGGGCCCAGCTATTAGCCCATTTCTTCACTACAAAACACGTGAACCGCCAAGCAAAACACATAGCAAAACACACAAAACACAACTCGGAATACAGTTAATTTAGTGTCTTTCAAGGTTTATATAGTTCTTTCCGTCAACAGAAACAAACACTGTCCTTAACGGAAAAGCGACTCAAAAGGAGTCTGCAGATAACTGAAAGATTTCTCTTATCACATTACTAAAACAACATATAATTTCCAAGACACAATTACATAAATGTGGGGGCGGGGATGTGGGCAATGCCAGGAGGGTGTGTGGAAATGTCCTGTAGAGTCCAGTTCAGAAGATGGGGAAGGGTGTGTGTGTGTGTGTGTGTGCGTGTGTGTGCGTGAGAGTGTTTGTGTGGGTGTGGGATTGTTGGGAGAAACAGAGCGGTCAGGCCTGGAGAGAGGAGTGTAAGGACTTAGCTGTAGGGCATTTCTGTAGGGAAGGAGATTCTCGAACATCCGAGCAGATTCTGGTCTGGAGGCTCCTGACAACCTGCTTATTGGATCATCTGCTTCCCCAAGTCTTGCTTTTCGGTTTCACCCACTCTCGCCTCGCTCTGGTCACCATGTTGTTTTTTTTCCAAATGTTTGTTGGTTCCCTTCCCTTTCCTGCTCTGGGTGCTCCAATTTATCAACTGTTAGGCTCCACACACTTTTCCTGTTCACGAATGCTCTAATTAATCAACGTTTAGGCTCCACCCACTTTTTCCTGTGGGGGAGGGATAAAGGCTGTCCTCTGCTACAATGTATTACCTTTTTGAGGTTGGAGTCCATCTTTAGATCGACCCAAATGTGGAGGTGATGCTGGCCCCTAATGTGTGATCGTCTTGACCTTTGACTGAGAGGATGTCCCTGCCGTACACAGACAGCAGCCAGCGACTGGTGGGGATGTCGGCTTGGCGGGCTCTGGGAAGCTCCTGGCAGACCACTGGAAGGAGACTTCAGGCCGCTTTGCTCCACAAAGTTAGCACACTCCCCAGCATAGTGTGCTAAGCGGTTTAGCCATTCACTCCCACATATGGTTCTCCTTCCAGCTGCCTCGCCAGTCGTGCTGGACTGTTGCCGAGTCGGTCCCGAAGCAGCGAATGACACCGGATGTCACAAGCATACCTGAAATGCACATTTCATTTGATTTATTTGTTTGGCTATTTAAATACTGGGACGGTGTATAATAAACATACAGCACCAAGTGTAACACTATTCTAATATGCACCTGTTTATGAATTTACAAAAACATTTGACAAAAGTGTTTATTTTCCTTTGTTGCAGTGATTAGTAACATTTTTCAAGGGAGGCTGTTTCAGAACCGCTTTACTCACTTTTGGGTCAGGATCAGTCAGAAACAACTGTTGGTGTAGCAGGTCAGCTGGTTCGGACAGTCTGACTGGTCGACAGGTATTGCTGGAGCACACAGTGCACCTGAGTGTCTCCGTCACCATCAGGTAATACCTGTCGATGTCCAGGACAACTTCTTCCTCGACCGCTTGTGGACACGGAGCCCGTCAGCTGCTTCCCACAATCTGGGCAGAACACCCTCACCTTCCACAGGCGGGGGGCATCCACACCATCAGCAGGTGTGTAAAATGCGGTCGGGTGTTGGAGTCTGATGGTAGATGAGGGGAGAACAGGGCATACCACAGCTTCAAATCGGTCCGGTTGCGGAGGAAAAGAGGGTGTTAGCAATCCACCTCTGGTCCTACACTGCACAGGGAGGTCTTCCTCATTTCCGACGGCAACCAGAATGAATCTGCAGCCCCAGCAGCAGCTAGCTGAACTCCTTCAGGCTCACCCTGTTTTGAAAACGACGACAACAAATGATAATTACCACCATGCATAAATAAAGGCAACACAAAATATGACTTATAATAAAGCAAGACCAATACAAAAGCTGCACAGTACTCACAGCATCTTCAGCAACACCATAGATCCCAGTAGGGCTGGGTGTCCTCTGAGAGGACATACCGGGGATGATGGAGGAGCAGGGCTGCGGGTGTCCTCACAGAGGACATACCAGGGGAGATGAAGGAGGACAGGGCTGCAGGTGTCCTCACAGAGGATATGAAAGAAGGAGGAGGAGGAGGAGGAGGAGGAGGAGGAGGAGGAGGGAGGAGGAGGAGGAGGAGGAGGAGGAGGAAGGGCTGGGCGTCCTCCTAGCCACTAAATGTGGCTTAGTGAGGCCGACTTTGACCCACCAAAGCGTGATTTAGCAAACTGAAAGAAGAATCAGAGTGAATTTGAAGATACAACGCATACAAAATAATTCATTCTAAACTTGAATTACCCAAAAAAATATATTCACCATTGACACACTTAGAACAGGTGCAGAAAAGGCGCTAAGTCCACAGACTCTTCAGGAGCAGCACAAGGTGCTGCAGCTAGTGCTGGGCAGGTGCTGCAGCTGGTGCAGAATGCTGGAGCAGGTGGTGGAGTAGGTGGTGGTGGTGCTGCAGGTGCTGGAGCAGGAGCGAAGACAGGAGCAGGTGCAGGTGCTGGAGCAGGTGCAGGTGCTGGAGCAGGTGCTGGTGCTGAGGCTGAGGCCACGGACTGTGGAACAACAGCAGAATATTGTAACAACAACAACAGCATAACAGCTTTGTAACAGACATGCAATGCAAGATGAACAATAAAGAGACTTCATTATTAACCCAAATCACCATAGCATGCGTGGAATCACAACCACAGGCCATGGCGGCCATGGACCCTCAAAGGGGGAGGTCTGTCCATGGAGCCTGCATGGGCATTTCTCAATCTGAAATGGTAAAATGTGATAGTCTGGAGTGAGTCACTCAGTATACAAGGTCTTAATGACATTATCTGCAAATAAGTCAAGTCAATAAATCAAGTGTGTGGTATACTAGTAACACTAATATGTAAAAAGGTCATTATTGTGTTATACTTTACCTTCTGATAGAAGGCATACCACTTCTTCTGCCTTGGGGCTGGTCTATGCCTCCTCCAAGGCCAAAACCCAGAGCTGGCAAACGCCCTCAGCCTTGCCGTCCACTCCTTTTCGCTCATGGCCTTGTGGCTCTTTGGTTTGTGCTCATCTAAAGAGAACATTGAAACAACGATAATAGCTATATATGTGCATAACCATGGTGTACTGAGCTTTCTTAATTAGTGCATACTTATGAGTACAGTAACACAGACACAGCAAGTTAGTTAAGTAAAACTACACTGATAACATGTTGTCAGTTATTGGAACATGGTATTTACACATGTAATCATATCAATATCAATATATATATATATATATATATATGGATACACATTATTCACAATTATACTGTTTAATTATACTGTGTGTCTATATTGTGTGTAATTTGTAATTTTGTAATTATATATACAAATACAAATTATTTATTTTTAATAATTTGTAATTTGTAATGTTATTGCATAATATGTCTATAATATGTCAGTTGTTAAATTAACTAAACTATGACTGTTTCGCTAACTTGGTATATATAAAAATGAAAGATATATTATAAGGAGTCTTTATAATTAACCATATTACATCTGCTGTCGATACTTGGGCGTTTGCGTGTTTTCACCGGTGCATTACAGTAGTATTTATCCATAGCGTTTCGAAGAAGGCCATTTTGCAGAATCGCGTTAATATTATACACTTATTATTACGACTTGCGTTGGCGCGCTCGCATGATCTTGCGAGCCTTAGCTGCGTTACTGGCGAATGTACACATGACAACTAATGGAGAAGAATAACACCGTGCCATGTAATCGCGAAAGTTGTTAGCTTCGCGCTAGCTACCACTGACTGCTATACCGTTGTCGCACACTTTCGTTATTACAATGTAGGTAAGCGTGATCTGAACGTGCAGTAACTCGTTGTCGCGTGTAGCGTGATGTGATACCGGAGAAAAAAAAGTTAACAACATAGATGTGGCGTTCTGGCGGCTAAAGAATAATAAAGTAGGATAACTTCACGCTTGACATGTTGTAGGCGATTAATGTAATGCTTCGTCATGGAAAAAACACATCAATGCCATGCGTAGCCGTGCTACCGTGATCTTGTCTTGGCGGCGTAGCGATTGGCGAATCCATTGTGAGGCGGCACCAATGGCCCATCCATTGTTGAAGTGTAAGTTCGCGTCGCGTCGTACCAACCGTCGCCCGAGACTTGCGAGATTTGGCTGGCCCGAATCCATTGTGAGCGAAAGCGCCATTGGCCCATCCATTGTTGAGGGAGCACAGGGATTGGCCCATCCATTGTTGAGGAGCACAGGGAGTTGGATGCTGACAATGGATTTTTGGTGGCCATGCCTGGAGGAGTCAGATAGGCCCCATAACCAGGGGTCGATGGATCGAAACCATCCTCTGCTAACTAGAATTTTTTCACATTATATGCCACTTCAACTGCATTCTAACTGCTAAAGTTATTTTACACAAAATATTTTAGTTACACTAAATATTTAACGAATTAATCAACAAAAATAGAAATGACCTGACATTATGAGCATCAATATGAATGCATTTCTTCCAGTTATTACCTTTACTGTGTTTGAAGCATGATTTATTTACTTCTTTTTTTGATGGTATGTGTTGCCCGATCTCCTTATGTTGAGTGAGTTTGACTCCCATATAGGGCCGCGAGACTGCATAGTGGCGCTTAGCCCAGGAAGCGTGCTGGGCCCATAACCCAGAAGGTTGATGGTTTTAGAAACCATCCTCTGCTAACTAGATTTTCACATTATATGCCACTTCAATTGCATTCTAACTGCTAATGTTATTTTACACAAAACATTTTAGTTACACTAAATATTTAACGAATTGATCAACCAAAAATAGAAATGACCTGACATTATGTATAGCATCAATACGAATGCATTTCTTCCAGTTATTTCCTTTACTGTGTTTTGAAGCATGATTTATTTTACTTCTTTTTGATGGTATGTGTTGCCCGATCTCCTTATGTTAGTGAGTTTGACTCCCATTCAGAGCAAGAGAGACAGCAGAGTGGTGCAGCGGAAATTAATGCTTGCTGGGCCCATAACCCAGAAGGTCGATGGATTGAAACCATCCTCTGCAAAAAAAAGAATTGTAATGAATTACTTGTACCAGACCTTAACTGGTTTATTACAGTTACATGACTTATTTTCTTTAATTTTGTGGCAAGTACACAATGTAGCATTTTAGAAACAAAGATGTTGATAATAAAAAACCTAACCCACTTTTCAGAAACATCTTGCCCCAGTGGCCCTAATGGATGAGGCACTGGCCTCCTAAACCAGCAAAGTTGTGGGTTCGAGTCCCATCTGGGGTGATGTACAGCAGAGTGGGCATAGCATAGCAGAAGCGTGCTGGGCCCATTAACCCAGAGGTCAATGGATCGAAACCATCCTCTGCTAACTAGATTTGCACATTATATGCCACTTCAACTGCATTCTAACTGCTAACGTTATTTTACACAAAACATTTTAGTTACACTAAATATTTAACTGCGAATTGATCAACACAAATTGAAATGACCCACATGACATTATGTAAAGCATCAATACGAATGCATTTCTTCAGTTAGTTCCTTTACTGTGTTTTGAAGCATGAGGATTTATTTACTTCTTTTTGATGGTCTGTGTTGCCCGATCTCCTTATGTTAGTGGTTTGACTCCATTATAGGGCAAGAGACAGCAGAGTGAAAGCCAGCGAGCGTCTTTGGAGCCCCTCTTGAAGGTGATGGATCAAAACCATCCTCTGCTAACAAGATTTACACATTATATGCCATCAACTGCATTCTAACTGCTAACGTTATTTTTACAAAAGATTTTAGTTACACTTAATATTTAGCAGAATTGATCATAAAAATTGGAAATGACCTACGGCATTATGTAAGCATCAATAAGGCCATTTCTTCCAGTTATTTCCTTTTACTGTGTTTGAAGCATGATTTATTTACTTCTTTTGAGGTAGTAATGTTGCCCCGATCTCCTTATGTTAGTGAGGTTTGACTCATATAGAGTGAGAAGCCTTGGGACCAGGTAGTGTGTGCCTCCCGGGGGAGCAGAAGCGAGGCGGCGTGGAGTCTTGTTTAAGTTGGGGGTTTGGG
>JAYMGU010000533.1:0-17762 GCA_036178185.1 Liparis tanakae | reverse complement strand
CTTAGCTCAGATCTGACGAGATCGGGCGTCACCAGACTGGTGTGGGTCCGTGAAAGGGCAATATTTGATGCCACGCTTTTTCTTTTTTAAATCTATCAATATGCTTTTTTTTTTTTTTCAAAATACATTAATATTGAAAGTATCTCTTTTTTCTTTCTCAAATGCTAAAAGTGCAACGTCGACTGCTTTTTGAGGAATAAGTTAATGAGCTTACAGCACCTGGTATTCCCAGGCGGTCTCCCATCCAAGTACTAACCAGGCCCAAATCTGCTTAGCTTCCGAGATCTGACGAGATCAGGCGCACCAGACTGGTGTGGCCGTGAGGCAATATTTCCTGCCACACTTGCTTTTAAATCTATCATTATGTTTTTTTTGCCATTTCATAATCCATTAATATTGCAAGTATCTTGTTTTCTTTTTCTTTCTCAAATGATAAAAGTGCAACGTCGATCATGCTTTTGGAGGAAAAAGTTAGAGAGCTTACAGCACCTGGTATTCCCAGGCGGTCTCCCATCCAAGTACTAACCAGGCCCGACTCTGCTTAGCTTCCGAGATCTGACGAGATCGGGCGTCAACAGACTGGTGTGGCCGTAGGCAATATTTCCTGCCACTTTTGCTTTTTTAAATCTATCAATATGTTTTTGTCATTTCATAATACATTAATATTGGAAAGTATCTCGTTTTTTTTCTTTTTCTCAAATGATAAAAGTTACTGGCAACGTCGACTGCGTTTGGAGGAAAAAGTTAAAGAGCTAACAGCACCTGGTATTCCCAGGCGGTCACCCATCCAAGTACTAACCAGGCTCGACTCTGCTTAGCTTCCGAGATCTGACGAGATCAGGCGTCACCAGACTGGTGTATGGCCGTCAGAGGCAATATTTGCTGCCACGCTTGCATTTTTAAATCTATCAATATGTTTTTTTTTTTCACAATACATTAATATTAGAAAGTATCTCGTTTTTTTTCTTTCTCAAACGACAAAGTGCAACGTCGACCATGACTTTTGGAGGAATAAGTTAAAGAGCTTACAGCATCTGGTATTCCCAGGCGGTCTCCCATCCAAGTACTAACCAGGCCCAAATCTGCTTAGCTTCCGAGACCTGACGAGATCGGGCGCCTACCAGGACTGGTGTGGCCGTAGGCAATATATCCTGCCACTCTCTTTTGCTTTTTAAATCTATCAATATGTTTTTTTGTCATTTCATAATACATTAATGTTGAACGTATCTTGTTTTTTTCTTTTCTCAAACGATAAAAGTGCAACGTCAGCACTGGCGTTTTTGAGGAATAAGTTGTAAAGAGGCTTACAGCACCTGGTATTCCAGGCGGTCTCCCCATCCAAGTACTAATTCAGGTTCGGACTCTGCTTAGCTTCCGATATTCTGATTCGAGATCGGCTACGTCACCAGACTGGTGTGGTCCGTGAGGCAATATTTGCTGCCACGCTTTGCTTTTTAAATCTATCAATATGTTTTTTTGTCATTTCATAATACATTAATATTGAAAGTATCTGCTTTTTTTTCTTTCTCAAACCATAAAAGTGCAACGTCGATCATGCTTTGGGAGGAATAAGCAAGAGCTTACAGAAAGCACCTGGTATTCCCAGGCGTGTTCTCCCCATCCAAGTACTAACCAGGCCCGACTCTTTGCTTAGCTTCCGACATCTGGATGCCCAGAGATCGGGCGCCACCAGACTGGTACGCCGTAGGGCAATATTTCCTGCCACTCTTTTGCTTTTTTAAATCTATCAATATGTTTTTTGTCATTGGCTTCATGATACATTAATGTTGAAAGTATCTTGCTTTTTTTTTTCTCAAATGATAAAAAGTGCAACGCCGACCGCGCTTTTGGAGGAATAAGTTAAAGAGCTTACAGCACCTGGTATTCCCGGCGGTCTCCCCATCCAAGCATCACTAACCAGGTCCGACTGCTTTAGCTTCCCGAGATCTGAGGAGATCGGGTGTCACCAGGACTGGTGTAGGCAATATTTCCAGCCACTTTTTGCTTTTTAAATCTATCAATATGTTTTTTTTTTTCATAATAAATTAATATTGAAAGTATCTTTTTTTTTTTTTTCTCAAATGATAAAAGTGCAACGTCGACTGCATGGAGTATTGTTAAAGAGGCTTACAGCACCTGGCGGTATTCCCAGGCAGTCTCCATCCAAGTAGATTCAACCAGGCCCGACTCTGCTTAGCTTCCCGAGATCTGACGAGATCGGCCCACCAGACTGGTGGCCGTGGGCAACTTTTGCTGCCACACGCTTTTGCTTTTTTGTAAATCTATCAATATGTTTTTTTTTCAAAAACACATTAATATTGAAAAGTATCTTGTTTTTTTCTTCAAATGATAAAAGTGCAACGCCGATCATGCGTTTTTTTTGAGGAATAAGTTAATGAGGCTTTACAGCAATTTGGTATTCCCAGGCATCTCCCATCCAGGTACTAATCCAGGCCCGGCCACTGCTTAGCTTCCTCGAGATCTGATTTGGAGATCGGCGTCACCAGACTGGTGTGGCCGTGAGGCAATATTTCCTGCCACACTTTGCTTTTTTAAATCTATCAATATGTTTTTTGTCATTTCATAATACATTAATATTGAAAGTATCTCGTTTTTTTTTCTTCAAATGATAAAAGTGCAACGCCGAATGCCTTTTTGGAGGAAGAAGTTAATGAGCTTACAGCAACCGGTAATTCCCAGGCGGTCTCCTATCCAAGTACTAACCAGGCCCAACTCTGCTTTAGCTTCGAGATCTGACGAGATCAAGGCGCCAACAGACTGGTGTGGCCAGAGGTGCAATATTTCTGCCACTCTTTGCTTTTTTTTAAATCTATATCAATATGTTTTTTGTCATTTCATAATACATTAATATTGAAAGTATCTCGTTTTTTTTTTTTCAAACGATAAAGTGCAACGTCCGACCGCGCTTTTGGAGGAAAGTTAATGAGCTTCCAGCACCTGGTATTCCCAGGCAGTCTCCCATCCAAGTGCACTCAATCCAGGCCCGACTCTGCATAGCTTCCGAGATCTGACGAGATCAGGCGTCACCAGACTGGTGGCCTTATAGGCAATATTTGCTGCCACGCTTTGCTTCTTTTTTTAAATCTATCAATATGTTTTTTTTCATATAACATTAATATTGAAAGTATCTTTTTTTTTTTCTTTTCAAATGATAAAAGTGCAACGCCGATCATGCTTTTGGAGGAAAAAATTTAATGAGCTTACACAGTAACCGTATTCCCAGGCGGTCTCCCATCCAAGTACAAACCAGGGTTCGACTCTGCTTAGCTTCCCGAGATTCGACGAGATCTGGCGCTCACTCAGACTGGTGTGGCCATAGGCACATTTGCTTGCCACGCTTTGCTTTTTTTAAATCTATCAATATGTTTTTATTGTCATTTCATAATACATTAATATTGAAAGTATCTCGTTTTTTTTTCTTTCTCAAATGATAAAAGTGCAACGTCGACCAAGCGCTTTTGGAGGAAAAAGTTAAAGAGCTTACAGCACCTGGTATTCCCAGGCGTCTCCCATCCAAGTACTAACCAGGCCCGACTCTGCTTAGCTTCCGAGATCTGACGAGATCAAGGCGTCACCAGACTGGTGTGGACGAGGCAATATTTGATGCCACGCTTTGCTTTTTTCAAACCTATCAATATGTTTTTTTTTCAAAATACATTAATATTGAAAGTATCTCGTTTTTTTTTTCTTTTCAAATGCTGTGCGCAACGCCGACTGCGTTGAGGAATAAGCATGAGCTTACAGCTGTTAACCTGGTATTCCCGAGGCGGTCTCCCATCCAAGTACTAACCAGGCCCGACTCTGCTTAGCTTCCGAGATCTGACGAGATCGGCATCACCAGATTGGTGTGGTCAGAGGCAATATTTCCTGCCACTCTTTTGCTTTTTTTAAATCTATCAATATGTTTTTTGTCATTTCATGATACATTTATGTTGAAAGTATCTCGTTTTTTTTTTTCTCAAATGATAAAAGTGCAACGCCGACTGCGTTTCTTTTGGAGGAAGTTAGTTAATGAGCTTACAGCAACCGTTATTCCCAGGCAGTCTCCTATCCAAGTATTTCAACCAGGCCCGACTCTGCTTAGCTTCCGAGATCTGACGAGATCAAGGCCACCAGACTGGTGGCTGAGGCAGTTTTGCTGCCACGCTTTTGATTTTTAAATCTATCAATATGTTTTTTTTCATAACATTAATTTTGAAAGTATCTCGTTTTTTTTTTTTTTTTTTTTTTTTCTTCTCAAACGATAAAGTGCAACGTCGATCGCGTTTTGAGGAATAAGTTAAAGAGCTTACAGCACCTGGTATTCCCAGGCGGTCTCCCTTCCAAGTACTAACCAGGCCCGACTCTGCTTAGCTTCCGAGATCTGACGAGATCGGGCGTCACCAGACTGGTGTAACAGAGGCACATTTGATGCCACGCTTTTTCTTTTTTAAATCTATCAATATGTTTTTTTTCAAAATACATTAATATTGAAAGTATCTCGTTTTTTTTTTTTCTTTCTCAAATGCTAAAAGTGCAACGTCGACTGCGTTTTTGAGGAATAAGTTAATGGGCTTACAGCACCTGGTATTCCCAGGCGGTCTCCCATCCAAGTACTAACCAGGCCCAAATCTGCTTAGCTTCCGAGATCTGACGAGATCAGGCGTCACCAGACTGGTGTGGCCGTAGGCAATATTTCCTGCCACACTTTGCTTTTTTAAATCTATCATTATGTTTTTTTTGTCATTTCATAATACATTAATATTGAAAGTCTCTTCTTTTTTTTTCTTTTTCAAACGATAAAAGTGCAACGGCCGATCCTTTTGGAGGAAAAGTTAGAGAGCTTACAGCACCTGGTATTCCCAGGCGGTCTCCCATCCAAGTACTAACCAGGCCCGACTCTGCTTAGCTCTGAGATCTGACGAGATCGGGCGCTAACAGACTGGTGTGGTCAGAGGCAATATTTCCTGCCACTCTTTGCTTTTTTAAATCTATCAATATGTTTTTTTTGTCATTTCATAATACATTAATATTGAAAGTATTTCGTTTTTTTTTTTTCTTTTCAAATGATAAAAGTGCAACGCGTCGTCGGGACTGCGTTTTGGAGGAAAAAAAGAAGAGCTAACAGCACCTGGTATTCCCAGGCGTGTCACCCATCCAAGTACTAACCAGGCTCAATTTCTGCTTAGCTTCCGGAGATCTGACGAGATCAGGCGCCACCAGACTGGTGTGGCCGTCGCAGGGCAATATTTGCTGCCACGCTTGCATTTTTTTAAATCTATCAATATGTTTTTTTTTTTTCACAATACATTAATATTGAAAGTATCTCTCGTTTTTTTTTCTTTTCTCAAACGTATAAAAGTGCAACGCGTCGACTGCGTTTTTGGAGGAATAAGTTAAAGAGGCTTACAGCATCTGGTATTCCCAGGCGGTCTCCCCATCCAAGTACTAACCAGGCTCCAAATCTGCTTAGCTTCCGAGACCTGACGAGATCGGGCGTCACCAGACTGGTGTGTGGCCAGAGGCAATATATCCTGCCACCTTTCTTGCTTTTTTAAATCTATCAATATGTTTTTTTTGTCATTTCATAATACATTAATGTTGAACGATCTTGTTTTTTTTTTCTTTTTTCAAACGACAAAAGTGCAACGTCGACTGCGTTTTTGAGGAATAAGTTAAAGAGCTTACAGCACCTGGTATTCCCAGGCGGTCTCCCCATCCAAGTACTAACCAGGTCTGACTTTGCTTAGCTTCCGATATCTGACGAGATCGGGCGTCACCAGACTGGTGTCAGTAATATTTGCTGCCACGCTTTGCTTTTTTTTTTTTAAAATCTATCAATATGTTTTTTTTTGTCATTTCATAATACATTAATATTGAAAGTATCTCGTTTTTTTTTCTTTCTCAAACGATAAAAGTGAAACGTCGACCATGCTTTTTGGAGGAATAAGTTAAAGAGCTTACAGCACCTGGTATTCCCGCTGTAGGCGTCTCCCCATCCAAGTACTAACCAGGCCCGACTCTGTTAGCTTCCGATATCTGACGAGATCGGGCGTCACCAGACTGGTGTGGTACAGGCAATATTTCCTGCCACTTTGCTTTTTTTAAATCTATCAATATGTTTTTTGTCATTTCATGATACATTAATGTTGAAAGTATCTTTTTTTTTTTTTTTTTTTTTTCTTTTTTTTTCAAATGATAAAAGTGCAACGCCGACCAAGTGCTTTTGAGGAATAAGTTAAAGAGCTTTACAGCACCTGGTATTCCCGGCGGTCTCCCATCCAAGTACTAACCAGGCCCGATTGCTTAGCTTTCCGAGATCTGGAGGAGGATCGGGTGTCACCAGACTGGTGGGCCGAGGCAATATTTCCAGCCACTTTTGCTTTTTTAAATCTATCAATATGTTTTTTTTCATAATAAATTAATATTGAAAGTATCTTTTTTTTTTTTCAAATGATAAAAGTGCAACGTCGACTGCTTTGGAGTAATAAGTTAAAGAGCTTACAGCACCTGGTATTCCCAGGCAGTCTCCCCATCCAAGTACTAACCAGGCCCGACTCTGCTTAGCTTCCGAGATCTGACGAGATCGGGCGTCACTCAGACTGGTGTGGCAGAGGCAACTTTTTGCTGCCACGCTTTTGCTTTTTTTAAATCTATCAATATGTTTTTTTTTTCAAAATACATTAATATTGAAAGTATCTTGTTTTTTTTTCTTTTCTCAAATGATAAAGTGCAACGCCGATCATGCATTTTTGAGGAATAAGTTAATGAGCTTACAGCACCTGGTATTCCCAGGCGGTCTCCCATCCAGGTACTAACCAGGCCCGACACTGCTTAGCTTCCCAGATCTGACGAGATCAAGGCCACCAGACTGGTGTGGCTGCAGGGCAATATTTCCTGCCACACTTTGCTTTTTTAAATCTATCAATATGTTTTTTGTCATTTCATAACAATACATTATTAATATTGAAAGTATTCCTCGTTTTTTTTTTTCTTTCTCAAATGATCAAAGTGCAACGTCGAATGCCTTTTGGAGGAAGAAGTTAATGAGCTTACAGCAACCGGTATTCCCAGGCGGTCTCCTATCCAAGTACTAACCAGGCCCAACTCTGCTTAGCTTCGAGATCTGACGAGATCGGGCCAACAGACTGGTGTGGCCAGAGGCAATATTTCCTGCCACTTTTGCTTTTTTAAATCTATCAATATGTTTTTTTTGTCATTTCATAATACATTAATATTGAAAGTATCTGTTTTTTTTTTTCTCAAACGATAAAGTGCAACGCCGACCGCGCTTTGGAGGAAAAAGTTAATGAGCTTCCAGCACCTATTCCAGGCAGTCTCCCCATCCAAGCATAACCAGGCCCGACTTCTGCATAGCTTCCGAGATCTGACGAGATCAGGCGCCACCAGACTGGTGTGGCCATAGGCAATATTTGCTGCCACGCTTTTGCTTTTTTAAATCTATCAATATGTTTTTTTTTCCATATAACATTATTATTGAAAGTATCTTTTTTTTTTTTCTTTTCAAATGATAAAAGTGCAACGTCGACTGCTTTGGAGGAAAAAATTTAATGAGCTTACAGTACAGTAACCGGTATTCCCAGGCGGTCTCCCATCCAAGGGCCAAACCAGGCCCGACTTCTGCTTAGCTTTCCGAGATCTGACGAGATCTGGCGCTACCAGACTGGTGTGGGCCATAGGCAATATTTGCTGCCACGCTTTTGCTTTTTTTAAATCTATCAATATGTTTTTATTGTCATTCTGCCTCTATAATACATTAATATTGAAAGTATCTCGTTTTTTTTTTTTCTTTCAAATGATAAAAGTGCAACGTACGACCGCGCTTTTGGAGGAAGGTTAATGAGCTTACAGCAACCGGTATTCCCAGGCGGTCTCCATCCAAGTACTAACCAGGCCCGACTTCCTGCTTAGCTTCCCGAGACCTGACCAGATCAGGCGCCACCAGACTGGTGTGGCGGTAGGCAATATTTGCTGCCACGCTTTGCTTTTTTAAATCTATCAATATGTTTTTTTTGTCATTTCATAATACATTAATGTTGAAAGTATCTCGTTTTTTTTTCTTTTCTCAAATGATAAAAGTGAAACGCCGCACTCGCGCTTTTTGAAGGAATAAGTTAAAGAGCTTTACAGCACCTGGTATTCCCAGGCAGTCTCTCCATCCAAGTACTAACCAGGCCCGACTCTCTGCTTAGCTTCTCGAGATCTGATCTAGATCAGGCGCCAACAGACTGGTGTGGCCATTGGCTGGCTATATTTGCTTGCCACACGCTTTGCTTTTTTAAATCTATCAATATGTTTTTTTTTCATAATAAATTAATATTGAAGGTATCCCTTTTTTTTCTCAAATGATAAAAGTGCAACGTCAGCATCATGCTTTTGAGGAATAAGTTAAAGAGCTTACAGCACCTGGTATTCCCAGACGGTCTCCCATCCAAGTATTAATCCAGGCTCGACTTCCGCTTTGCTTACTTATTCTTCCGAGATCTGACGATTTAGGATCGGGCTATTACTCAGACTGGTGTGGTCAGAGTAATATTTGCTGCCACGCTTTAATTTTTTAAATCTATCAATATGTTTTTTTTCCACAATACATTAATATTGAAAGTATCTCGTTTTTTTTTCTTTCTCAAATGATAAAAGATGCAACGCCGACCATGCTTTTGGAGGAATAAGCTGAAGAGCTTACAGCACCTGGTATTCCCAGGCGGTCTCCCATCCAAGTACTAACCAGGTCTGACTCTGCTTTAGCTTCCGAGATCTGTCGAGATCGGGCGCCACTCAGACTGGCGTAGGTCAGAAAGGCAATATTTGCTGCCACGCTTTTGCTTTTTCAAATCTATCAATATGTTTTTTTTTCACAATACATTAATATTGAAAGTATCTCGTTTTTTTTTTTCTTTCTCAAATGATAAAGTGCAACGTCGACTGCGTTTTGGAGGAATAAGTTAAGGAAGAGCTTTTACAGCACCTGGTATTCCCAGGCGGTCTCCCATCAAAGTACTAATCCAGGCCTGACTCTGCTTAGCTTCCGAGATCTGACGAGATTACAAAGGCGCAATGGCCACCAGACTGGTGTGGCCGTGAGGCAATATTTCCTGCCACTTGGTTGCTTTTTAAATCTATCAATATGTTTTTTGTCATTTCATGATACATTAATGTTGAAAGTATCTCTGTTTTTTTTTTTTTCTCAAATGATAAAAGTGCAACGCCGATCATGCTTTTGGAGGAAAAAGATAATGAGCTTACAGCAACCGGTATTCCCAGGCGGTCTCCCATCCAAGTACTAAACAGGGCCGACTCTGTGTAGCTTCCGTGATCTGTCGAGATCGGCGGTGACCAGACTGGTGAGGCCGGAGGCAGTATTTGCTGCCACGCTTTTGCTTTTGCTTTTTAAATCCATCAATATGTTTTTTTCATAATACATTAATATTGAAAAGTATCTCTTTTTTTCTTCTTCTCAAATGATAAAAGTGCAACGGCCGACTGTGTTTTTGAGGAATAAGTTAAAGAGCTTACAGCACCTGGTATGGCCCAGGCAGTCTCCCATCCGAGTACTAACCAGCGTCTCGACTCTGCTTAGCTTCCCGAGATCTGGACGATTTGTGATCGGAAGGCCACCAGACTGGTGTGGCCAGAGGCAATATTTGCTGCCACGCTTTGCTTTTTCTTTTTAAATTATCAATATGTTTTTTTTTTTGTCATTTCATAATACATTAGAATTGGAAGTATCTCGCTTTTTTTTCTTTCTTTCTCAAATGATAAAAAGTGCAACGCCGATCATGCTTTTGGAGGAAAAAAGTTTAAGAGCTTACAGCACCTGGTATTCCCAGGCGGTCTCCCATCCAAGTATACTACAATCTCAGGTCCGACTCTGCTTAGCTTCCGAGATCTGACGAGATCGGCGCTATGTCACCAGACTGGTGTGCCGTCAGCAGGCACGTTTGATGCCACGCTGAGCTTTTTTTTTAAATCTTCATCAATATGCTTTTTTTTTTTTCATAATACATTAATATTGAAAGTATTTCGCTTTTTTTTTCTTTTCTCAAAATGATAAAAGTGCAACTGCCGATCATGCTTTTGGAGGAAAAGCACGAGCTTACAGCACCTGGTATTCCCAGGCGGTCTCCCCAACCAAGTACTCAACCAGGTCTGACTCTGCTTAGCTTCCCGAGATTCGAGATTTAGATTGCGCGTCACCAGACTGGTGTGGCCGAGGCAATATTTCCTGCCACTCTTTTGCTTTTTTAAATCTATCAATATGTTTTTTGTCATTTCATGATACATTAATGTTGAAAGTATCTCTGCTTTTTTTTATATTTTCTCAAATGATAGGCAACGTCCACTGCAGGTTTTGGAGGAATAAGCAAGACATTACAGCACCTGGTATTCCCAGGCGGTCTCCCATCCAAGTACTAACCAGGTTCGACTCTGCTTAGCTTCCCGAGATCTGACGCAGATCGGGCGTCACCAGACTGGTGTGGCCGTAGAGGCAATATTTGCTGCCACGCTTTTGCTTTTTTAAATCTATCAATATGTTTTTTTTCACAATACATTAATATTGAAAGTATCTCGTTTTTTTTTTTTTCTCAAATGATAAAGTGCAACGTCGATCATGCTTTTGGAGGAAAAAAGTTAGAAGACCTTACAGCACCTGGTATTCCCAGGCGGTCTCCCATCCAAGTACTAACCAGGCTCGACTCTGCTTAGCCTCGAGATCTGACGATCAAGGCCACCAGACTGGTGTGGTCAGAGGCACATTTGCTGCCACTTTTGTTTTTTTTAAATCTATCAATATGTTTTTTTTCATAATAAATTAATATTGAAAGTATTCCTTTTTTTCTTTCTCAAATGATAAAAGTGCAACGCCGATCATGCTTGGAGGAATAAGTTAAAGAGCTTACAGCACCTGGTATTCCCAGGCGGTCTCCAATCCAAGTACTAACCAGGCCCGACTCTGCTTAGCTTCGGAGATCTGACGAGATTGCCATTTCAGACTGGTGTGGCCGGGAAGGCAATATTTTGCCACTCTTGCTTTTAAATCTATCAATATGTTTTTTTGTCATTACATGATACATTAATGTTTACATCTCTTTTTTCTTTTTCTCAAATGATAAAAGTGCAACGCCGATCATGCTTTTGGAGGAATAAGTTAATGAGCTTACAGCACCTGGTATTCCCAGGCGTCTCCCATCCAAGTACTAACCAGGCCCGACTCTGTTTAGCTTCGAGAGCTGACGAGATCACAGGCCACCAGACTGGTGTGGCCGTGAGGCAACATTTGCTGCCACTCTTTGCTTTTTAAATCTATCAATATGTTTTTTTCATATAACACACATTGAAAAGTATCTCGTTTTTTTTTTTCTTTCTCAAAATGATAAAATGCAACGTCGACTGCGTTTTTGAGGAATAAGTTAAAGAGCTACAGCACCTGGCATTCCCAGGCAGTCTCCCATCCAAGGCCGACTCTGCTTTAGCTTCCGAGATCTGACGAGATCGGGCCACCAGACTGGTGTGGGCCAGAGGGCAGCTTTTTCCTGCCACGCTTTTTTTTTAAAATCATCAATATGTTTTTTTTTTTCATAATACATTAATATTGAAAGTATCTCGCTTTTTTTTCTTTCTCAAATGATAAAAGTGCAAATTTATCGCGTTTTGGGAGGGAATAAGTTAAAGAGCTTTACACCTGGTATTCCCAGGCGGCTCTCATCCAAGTACTAACCAGGCCCAATTCATGCTTAGCTTTACCAGATCTGTTGTGGCTGCAGGCAATATTTGCCACGCTTTGCTTTTTAAATCTATCAATATGTTTTTTTCATAATACACATTATTGAAAGTATCTCGTTTTTTTTCTTTTTCAAATGATGTGCGCAACGCCGATCATGCTTTAGAGGAAAAGTTAATGAGCTTGCAGCACCTGGTATTCCCAGGCGGTCTCCCAACCAAGTACTAACCAGGCCCGACTCTGCTTAGCTTCCGAGATCTGACGAGATTAGCCACCAGACTGGTGTCAGAGTGGGCTGTGAACATTTCCTGCCAATTTTGCTTTTTTAAATCTATCAATATGTTTTTTTGTCATTTCATGATACATTAATATTGAAAGTATCTGTTTTTTTTTTTTCTCTTTTTCAAACGACAGTGCAACGTCGACTGCGTTTTGGAGGAATAAGTTAAAGACATTACAGCACCTGGTATTCCCAGGCGGTCTCCCATCCAAGTACTAACCAGGCCCGACTCTGCTTAGCTTCCGAGATCTGGACGAGATCGGCGCCACCAGACTGGTGTGGCTGCACGCACATATTTGCTGCCACGCTTTGCTTTTTTTAAATCTATCAATATGTTTTTTTCATATAACATTAATATTGAGAGTATCTCGTTTTTTTTTTTTCTTTTCTCAAATGATAAAGTGCAACGTCGACTGCGTTTTTGAGGAATAAGTTAAAGAGCTTACAGCACCTGGTTTTCCCAGGCGGTCTCCCCATCCAAGTACTAACCAGGCCCCGACCATGCTTAGCTTCCCGAGATCTGACAAGATTGGCGATGCTGTCACCAGACTGGTGGCCGTAGGCAATATTTGCTGCCACGCTTTGCTTTTTTAAATCTATCAATATGTTTTTTTTGTCATTTCCACAATACATTAATATTGAAAGTATTCCTCGTTTTTTTTTCTTCTTCTCAAATGATAAAAGTGCAACGCCGATCATGCTTTTGGAGGAAAAAGTTAGAGAGCTTACAGCACCTGGTATTCCCAGGCCCCCCCCCATCTAAGTACTTACCAGGCCCGACTCTGCTTAGCCTCCCGAGATCTGACGAGATCGAGAGTCACCAGACTGGTGGTCAGAGGCAATATTTGCTGCCACGTTTTGTTTTTTAAATCTCATCAATATGTTTTTTTTTTTCATATAACATTAATATTGAAAGTATCTTTATTTTTTTTTTCTTTCAAATGATAAAAATGCAATTCGTCGACTGCGCTTTTGAGGAATAAGTTAAAGAGCTTACAGCACCTGGTATTCCCAGGCAGTCTCCCATCCAAGTACTAACCAGTCTCGACTCTGCTTAGCTTCAGAGATCTTGACGAGATCGGGAAGGCCACCTCAGACTGAGGTGGGCCGTGAGGCAGCTTTTGCTGCCACGCTTTTGCTTTTTAAATCTATCAATATGTTTTTTTTGTCATTTCATAATACATTAATATTGGTTGAAAAGTATCTCGTTTTTTTTTTCTTCTTTTCTCAAATGATAAAAGTGCAACGCTTCGGGACTTCTGCTTTTTTGGAGGAATAAGTTAAAGAGCTTACAGCACCTGGTATTCCCCAGGCGGTCTCCCATCCAAGTACTCAAATCCAGGTCTGACCTCTGCTTAGCTTCCCGAGATCTGACTGAGATCGGCGCCAACAGACTGGCGTGTGTGGCAGAGGCAATATTTCCTGCCACCTTGTTGTTTTTTAAATCTATCAATATGTTTTTTTGTCATTTCATGATACATTTATGTTGAAAGTTACTTGCTTTTCCCGTTTTTTTTTTTTTCAAATGATAAAGTGCAACGGGCCGATCGCGCTTTTGGAGGAAGACAGTTAATGAGCTTACAGCAACCGTATTCTGCCAGGCAGTCTCCCATCCAAGTACTAACCAGGCCCGACTCCTGCTTAGCTTCTCGAAAGGCTCTGACAAGATCAGGCGCCACCAAACTGGTGTGGCTGTAGGCACATTTGCTGCCACGCGCTTGCTTTTTTTAAATCTATCAATATGTTTTTTTTTTTTCATAATACATTAATATTGAAAGTATCTTGTTTTTTTTTTTCTTTTCTTCAAAATGATAAAGTGCAACTGCCGGGATCATGCTTTTTGAGGAATAAGTTAAAGAGCTTACATTACCTGGTATTCTAGGTGGTCTCCCATCCAAGTACTAACCAGGCCTCGACTCTGCTTAGCTTTCCCGAGATCTGGACGAGATTCAGGCGGGCCACCAGACTGGTGTGGGGTCAGTCAGGCAATTTTTTTGCTGCCACGCTTTGTTTTTTTAAATCGCATCAATATGTTTTTTTTCTAATAATACATTAATATTGAAAGTATCTCGTTTTTTTTTTTCTTTTCTTTCTTTCCAAATGATAAAATGCAACGTCAGATCATGCTTTTTGAGGAATAAGTTAAAGAGCTTACAGCACCTGGTATTCCCAGGCGGTCTCCCCATCCAAGTAATTAACCAGGTCCTTCGACTCTGCTTAGCTTCCGAGATCTGACGAGATCGGGCCAACAGACTGGTGTGGCCGTAGGCAATATTTCCTGCCACTTTTGCTTTTTTTAAATCTATCAATATGTTTTTGTCATTTAATGATACATTTATGTTGATAGTATCTCGTTTTTTTTTCTTCTTTCTCAAATGATAAAAGTGCAACGTCGACTGCGTTTTTTTGAGGAATAAGTTAAAGAGCTTACAGCACCTGGTATTCCCAGGCGGTCTCCCCATTCAAGTATTTCAATCCAGGCCTCGACTCTGTTTAGCTTCCTGATATCTGACGAGATCAAGGCGCCACCAGACTGGTGTGGCCGTGAGGCAATATTTGCTGCCACGCTTTGCTTTTTTAAATCTATCAATATGTTTTTTGTCATTTCATAACACATTAATATTTTGAAAGTATCTCGTTTTTTTTTTCTCAAATGATAAAAGTGCAACGTCGATCCATGCTTTTGGAGGAATATCAAAGTTGAAGACCTTGGCAGCACCTGGTAATCCCAGGCGGTCTCCCATCCAAGTACTAACCAGGCCCGATTGCTTAGCTTTCCGAGATCTGACGAGATCGGGCGTCACCAGACTGGTGTGGCCGTGTGAGGCAATATTTGCTGCCACGCTTGTTGCTTTTTTAAATCTATTAATATGTTTTTTTTGTCATTTCATGATAAATTAATATTAAAAAGCATCTCTCTTTTTTTTTTCTCAAATGATAAAAAAGTGCAACGTACGACTGGGTTTTGAGGAATAAGTTAAAGAGCTTACAGCACCTGGTATTCTGCAGGCGGTCTCCCATCCAAGTACTAACCAGGCCCGACTCTGCTTAGCTTCCGAGATCTGACGAGATCGGGCCAACAGACTGGTGTGGCCGAGGCACACATTTCCTGCCACTTTTGCTTTTTTTAAATCTATCAATATGTTTTTTGTCATTTAATGATACATTTATGTTGATAGTATCTCGTTTTTTTTTTTCTTTCAAATGATAAAGTGCAACGTCGACCGGGCGTTTTTGAGGAATACCGTTAGAAGAGCTTACAGCACCTGGTATTCCCAGGCGGTTCTCCCATTCAAGTACTAACCAGGCCCGACTCTGTTTAGCCTGACATCTGACGAGATCATGCCACTCAGGACTGGTGTGTGACCGTGAGGGCAATATTTGCTGCCATGCCACGCTTTGTGCTTTTTTAAATCTATCAATATGTTTTTTTTTTTCTATATAACATACTAATATTGAAAGTATCTTTTTTTTTTTTTTCTCAAATGATAAAAGTGCAACGTCGACCGCGCTTTGGAGGAAAAGTTCAAAGAGCTTACACAGCACCTGGTGGCCCCAGGCGGTCTCCCATCCGCTAAGCACTAATTCAGGCCTCGACTCTGCTTAGCCTTCCGAGATCTGACGAGATCGGGCGCCACTCAGACTGGTGTGGGTCGCAGGGCAAGCATTTGCTGCCATTTACTTTTGCTTTTTTAAATCCATCAATACAGTTTTTTGTCATTTCATAATACCATTAATATTGAAAGTATCTCTTTTTTTTTTTTCTCAAATGATAAAAGTGCAACGCCGATCATGCTTTTGGAGGAATAAGTTGAAGAGCTACAGCACCTGTAATCCCAGGCGGTCTCCCCATCCAAGTACTAATCTCAGGCCCGACTGCTTAGCTTCCCGAGATCTGGACGAGATCGGGCGCTCACCAGACTGGTGTGGCTGTAGGCAATATTTGCTGCCATGCTTTTGTTTTTTTTAAATCTATCAATATGTTTTTTTTGTCATTTCCATACACATATTGAAAGTATCTCATGGTTTTTTTTTTTTTTTTCTTTCTCAAATGATAAAAGTGCAATCGCCGACTGGTGTTTTGGAGGAAAGCACGAGTTTTACAGCACCTGTATTCCCAGGCGGTCTCCCATCCAAGTACTAACCCAGGTCTGACTGCTTGAAGCTCGAGATCTGACGAGATTGCGCGCCACTCAGACTGTTGTAGCCAGAAGGGCTATTTGCATTACACTTTGCTTTTTTTAAATCTATCAATATGTTTTTTTTCACAAATTACACAGCATTCTTTTTTTTTTTCAAATGATAAAGTAAATGGCCGATCATGCTTTTGAGGAATAAGTAAGAGCTTACAGGCACCAGATTCCCATGGTCTCCTGATCCAAGTACTCAATCCAGGCCTCGATTGCTTAGCTCGAGATCTGACGAGATCGGTGTCACTTCAGACTGGTGTGGCTGTAGGCAATATTTCTGCCAATTTTTGCTTTTTTTAACGACTAATATGTTTTTTTTACTATAATACATTTATATTTTCGAAAAGTATCTTGTTTTGCTTTTTCTTTTTCAAACGATAAAAGTGCAAATCAGTCGATCATGGAGGAAAAAGTTAATGGAGCTTTTTACAGCACCTGGTATTCCCAGGCGGTTCTCCCATCCAAGTAGCTTCAACCAGGTCTGACTCTGCTTAGCTTCCTGAGATCTGGGACGCAGATCTGGCCATCCACCAGACTGCGTGGGTCAGTCAGGCAATATTACCTGCCACTCTTTTGCTTTTTTAAATCTACTGGTCACATGTTTCTTGTCATTTCATGATACATTTATGTTGGAAAAGTATCTTTTTTCCTCAAAACGATGCGCTGCAACGTATTGACTGTGCGCTTTTTTGGGAGGAAGAAGTTAACGAGCTTACAGCAACCGTTATTCCCAGTGCATGGCTCCTATCCAAGTACTAACCAGGCCCTGGGACTCTGCTTAGGGCTTCCGAGGATCTGATTTTAGATCGGGCGCACACCAGTGACTGGTGGGCCAGAGGTTAATTTTGCTGCCACGCTTTGCTTTTTTAAATCTATCAATATGTTTTTTGTCACACATAATACATTTGAGACAGTATCTCGTTTTTTTTTTCTCAAACGATAAAAGTGCAACGTCAGATCACTGCGTTTTGGAGGAATAAGTTAATGAGCTTTACAGCACCTGAGTATTCCCAGGCGGTCTCCCTTCCAAGTACTAACCAGGTCTGACTTCTGCTTAGCTTCCCGAGATCTGGACGAGATCAAGGCCATCACTCAGACTGGTGTGGCCAGGCAATATTTGATGCCAATTTCTTGCTTTTTCTTTTTTAAATCTATCAATATGTTTTTTTGTCATTTCAAAATACATTAATATTGAAAGTATCTCGTTTTTTTTTTTCTTTCTCAAATGCTAAAAGTGCAACGTCACTGGGCGCTTTTTGAGGAATAAGTTAATGAGCTTACAGCAAACTGGTATTCCCAGGCGGTCTCCCATCCAAGTACTAACCAGGCCCAAATCTGCTTAGCTTCCCGAGATCTGGATCGAGACTGTATGGCCACCAGATCTGGTGTGGCCGTAGGCATTTTCCTGCCACACTTTGCTTTTTTTTTAAATCTATCAATATGTTTTTTTATTATTTCATGATAACATTAATATTGAAGTATTCTCTTTTTTTTTCTCAATGATAAAGTGCAACGGCCGATAAAGGTTTTGAGGAATAAGTAAGACAAG
>JAYMGU010000531.1:15000-17857 GCA_036178185.1 Liparis tanakae | reverse complement strand
AATATAAGGCCTTGGCCCAGCACCTCAAGAGGGCCCATTTCCTCAAAAACATCCAGGAGAGGAGGCTCCTGCTCAACATGGCCACCGGGCGGGTCAACATCAGGTTCTCCCCTTGTCCAGTCTTGGGCTGCAAATACCTCAGCTCAAGACTGGACAAGCACCTCCAGGAAGGCCACCCTGAGTTGACCCGCAACCGGATGGCCATGGAGGTGATAGGTGCAAGGCGGGCAGTGACGATTAAACTTCTTGGCGATCTGAGGGTCTCAAACCTGGACTGGCAGGACAATGGAGACCAGGACCTGCAGGGGGTCGAGGAGGTGGACCCGGGGCTGGTGTGCCCGAGATTGGAGTGCGTGGCTGGGAGGGCGGAGCTCCTGGCCATGCAGGCAAACCTGGAGAAGAAGGAGAGGGAATCTCTCCTTCTCAAGTAGATAAAAGTTCAGGCGAGGAAACTCCGCCGCTTCACAAAGGTGGTCAGCGAGGTGAGTGCATCTGGCTGGAAGTTGAACAGCATCATGCCGGTTTTCCAAATAGCGACCATGCGCCATTTGGCCCTACCTCCAAGTATTGGTAAGTGGCAAAAGTACATTGTGTGTGTATTACAATTCTATTTCAATGTTAAATTATTAAAAAATGTGCGGTCACCGTTAGTGATGGGACGATGATACCTCAAGGAGTGTATTGACACACTAAACAAACTGTGTCGGCACTGTATTGATACTGTGTTGGTCACCCAATAGTGACCCCTGCAGTAGTTATAAAATCATTGCAGGTAAAGAAAGTCCTTGTTCGTGTAAATGCTAAAACTGAGTTGGTATGTAAAATATAGCAAATTAGAGTAAAAATTCAGAGTTACAATTTTGTAACTTATGTGCACATTTGTCAACTTAACTGTTAAATCATATGAAATAAAAAGACAAAAAGTGATCAGTTCATGAATTTTTATTGAGAAACAAAAGTTTTTCGGAGTGTCTTTGCTCCAAGGCGATTTCTCCTCTTACACACCAGCTCCCTCAGCCTTGGAAAATACTCTTTTCGCATGGTACAGACGATGATGGTGTGCAGAGAGTTTTAAGTGCAAGTTGATGAAGATGTGGGTATATGTTCTGGTTCCATTTCCAATATTGCAAAGGATCTTGGTTTCTGGGTGTGTTTGTTTCTGCCAGGTAGCGTTGGACTTCAATAATGGAGTCAGCTGTTATGCTCTCGTCTTCTGGGTCTCTGCAACCTCCATATCGAAAGTCTTCCAGAGATTGTGCCCTAAAAATAGTCAATCATTACTTCATTATCACATGATAAATCATATCACAAAGTGCCACAAAATGTATTTTCATACCTGAACTGGGTTCTGACCCATGAAGAGCTAGGCTCTCCTTCTCTTGGGTCAGGCTCTTGGCTCCTCATTTCTTCTGCACATTCTGACTGCAGTCTCTTCACCGCTTCACTTGCCTTTTGCTGACTAACAAATCCATTCTTTTTAAATCTGGGATCTAACAGAGTTGCCAGAGTCATCACACTGAGAGATTCTATGCCGCAAATAGCGCCAGTTAGCGGCTTCCTCAGGTTTTCAGCCAGTTGCTGAGCAGCTGTTTGTGTCACTGTTGTGGCCTCACGTTGAAGCTCAATGTGGAGCATTCTCATCATGGGAATGACCTTCGACCCAGAGACCCTTTTTTTCCTCAGACAGTTCTCTTGTAGCTTGGTCAAAGGAACAAGAACCCAGAGCATCTCTTCAATGATCTGACATTCTTCTGGAGTCAGTGGAGTGATGCCAGGTTTTAATGAGGCCAGTGACACCCAGACTGCCTCCTTCTGCTCAGTCATTCTTTCAAACATTTGGTAGGTACTGTTCCATCGTGTTGGCACCTCGTTTATTAATTTATGGCCCGTGTTCCCAGCTGTTGCTGTATTTGAGTGAGCTTTCTTTAGCAGTCACGCCGATCGAAAGTATGTCACAATGTGTCGTGTTTTGGTTGCGTATTTCAGTTATTGTTGGGATTTGATCACATGATTTTCTCACAATTAAATTCAGGGAATGGGCTATACAAATGGTATGCCGTATTTGCAGCATTCGAGCACATGCAGTCATGTTTGCTGCTGCATCAGTGACAAGACACCTGACCTTTCCTGCTATGCCCCACTCCTCCATGAGGCTCCTTTTAACCGTGGCAATGTTTTCTGCAGTGTGTTTCTGAGGAAAATGCTGCACTGCCAAGACTGATGAATGGAGTTCATGGCTTTCTTGTCCACATAGTGGCCAGTAACAGCTAGATATGCCTCCATATTCATGGACGTCCACATATCAGCTGTTAAAGTAACAGCAACAGCACTCTGGAGGTCCTTTTGGTTTGGTTTCCTTCTCCTCCTCATATCTCTGGCTCACCAAGTCCTTGATGGTCTGAAAATAACCATACAAATACTGTTACACAATAAAATATAGTTATATAGTTAGTACAAACATATAATTAAAATTCTTAAACATACCTTCCTGCTGGGTAGAGCATACGAGGGTACAATAAGCTTCAGGAGCTCCTGAATCCCTCATTTTCAACAAAGCTGAGTGGCTGACAGTCTTTGATGATCATATTGACCACTGCCTCATCCACTGCTTGCTTGTTAGGAACTGCAAGTCAAAAGGAACTATTTTGTCAAAAGCTTAATAAAAGGACTGTAATTCTTACAAACAATATCAAATAGACATAAGACGACATGGTGGTGTAGTGGTTAGCACTGTCGCCTCACAGCAAGAGGGTTGGAGGTTCGATACCAGGCCTGAGCCTGTCAAGTTTGCATGCATGTTTTTTTAGCACAATTTTTAGAGAGAATTTTAACATACCTGGGGTATTTCCTTTCACGA
>JAYMGU010000531.1:0-10000 GCA_036178185.1 Liparis tanakae | reverse complement strand
ATTGCTAAGTGAACACGGTAGAGAGGTACTACGCAGATCCTTTACAATAGTCGGTAGGTCAAGCAGATTCTCCATGGCTTTCCGATTGTCGTTGCAATATGCAATATCCAACACAGAACTATCGTGAGCAGGCCGAGTTGATGGCAAGCCCGAGCACCCACAGTCACTGAACCCAGACCTTGGTTCGCCATCCCTCGTCGGACTCCCTACTCGATTACACCGTCCACACCTTTCCTTAGATTGGCATGGGGATGATCGAGGGCTTTGTATAGTGGGTAGGTTACCCGCTTTTAAGAATTCCAACCGAGTGTGTTTCTTGGGGCTTTGTCCTTCTGTGGATCTGCAGCCCATCCTTCTGTGCCGTACAGAAGGCCCCTCCACCCGCACTGGGCTTGAGGACGCACGTGTGTCCTTGGCCAACAAGTGGCTGGACTTTTGAAAATCAGTAGCGCAGGCTTTCGGCCTCGCCCTCTTGGTTGATTCCCAGGGCTTCGGCCCTGTCTGCATGTCTGTTGGTTTACATGCCCCGACTGGATTTTTTCTCGCCCCTCTCTTCCCGGAGGAAGAGGTAAGATTTCGCCCAGCCGTGCTACTTTCTTCAAGAGTTTTGTACGTAGGAGGGCTGGAGGACGAGGGAGACCGATTGAACCCCAGAGGCAGCAACCTGTGAGCCAAGTCATCCACGTGACCAACCGGAGCTGGTCCCGGGCTAACAGACCCACCCCATCACAGAACGTGCCACACCCTGAGTCACGTCCAGATGGAGATAACTTAACTTTCGGATAGACTGCGGAATCCGACGGCGAATACTACGCTTCTTCTCGCTATCTTTGTCGGGCTGTCTCCTCCTAATCGTATCGGATCCCACCGTGCTACTTTTTGAAGGGGTGCTGCAACCTACTGGGGAGCCCAAGCCCCCCCCCCCCCCCCCCAACAGCTGACTCCGGAACCAGGCATCGCCTAATTAGTATGCTCAGTCGCCCAAGTCCAGTAGACATATGGGGAGTAATCCCGTGTCTCACCGAACCCGACGCCTGTCGCTTTGCCAAGGCTCTGGCCCGATCCATGACTGAAAGATTGAGGCAGGGAGCCTAGTACCGGCGGTAACCTTCTGGGTCCCCCCGATCGCCGCTCTGGGGTCCAGCAGCGTACGAGACAAACAAACGAACGCGGCAGCCCCGGCGAACCCAAGGGACGAGCCCTTTTCGCCACCAAGACCGGCACTCGCTGCTCGCCCGGATTGTCGGGCCCGCTACCATCACGGGACACGCTTGATCCAGAGTCGTGTCTGGGAGACAGAAGGGCCGAGGGAATGCCCAGTTTTCGACCCCCGAACAACCGCCTTTTTAGGGAGGTTAACTTACGCATCTTTCGCCAGGAGTGGGAGGGCGAAAACCCCCCGCGGCTCCTCGGCGACTCCTTACTAGGAACAGCTGTTGTAACGCAACTCCGTGCTGGCGAGTTCGGACCGACGGGAGCTCCATGAGTTCCGACTCCGACTTTCTCTGGGTCCTGCCAGCGTCTAATAGAAACTGACGCCCGCTTGAACTTCCAGGATACAAGGGTAGAGCCCCCCTGCACCCGTCTCTTCGTTAGCAGTGCCGAACCCTTATCGCTGTCAGTACCTCTACCATTTCCAGCTGGAAACAGGCCTTTTCCGATACCTTCATCCCCGGAATAAGAAGGAGAGCGCCCGCTGAGGGGTGACCGACTGGCCCCAACAGGTAGGCGCTCATGATCTCTCAAGCGTCTTAGGGAAACAGACAGTTTCCGGATCTTCAGTTTCCTCCAGGATTTAAGTGTTAATCCTGAGTTCAAGGTGATCCCTGTTGCACCCCAGTCGCAAGAGTGATGCTACCTCCATCATTAGACGAGACCATTTTCATTCTCGTGCCCCTGGTGTTATAGAAAACAGGGGTGGATTTGGGGACACCCAGCTCTTTCCTTTGCTCCTTTTTTTAGAAGAGAGAGTACTCACAGTTTGATGTGCAGGAAGTCCTATCGATCCTGTAACATTTTATCACATCCATGAGTACTATTACTGATAAGCCGTGTTACATATAGCGAGGACAATGGGTAGAGAAATACGCCACACAATGATACGCCACACCAATTCCTTTATTAGTTGGGGTGAGGCCCAACGTTCCGACCAACTCTCGAGGGAGAATGCCTCCTTACAGTGTATGCATTTTGCCTGGACAAGCTACAGTCATACACATTATGGACTTCCACCCATGTGGTTTGGGTCTTTGCAAGTCACATCAATGATAAGGATACACCACACATAATCCTTTATCACAAGGGCGCAGCACAACGAGCCAAGTTAGTTGTCGGAGAATAAATCCACCACATCACTATCTGATGCCCGACAATTTTTAATGCTAAGTGCAAACGCAGGCACCTTCGCATTCCTTCCGAGGAGCCGGGCCGGAACAGCCCACCTTTTTAGAGTCGCCCGACCCGTACACCATCATACCAGGAACCATTTCTGGACCTGGCATGTTCCCATACTCCCGATGGCGGGTGGGCTATCGGGCGTCCTGAGCCTTTCAGCATAGGGATCGTAAAACCTTTACTCAAGACGCTCGCACCGTCTCCAACCCGCATACCGGCGAAGCTGGACTTGGAAGTTGTAAGACGGATTGAACGACCCTTCTCCGAGTCGCAGATCCCACCCCGGAGGGGAGACCTGCAAAATCGCACCCCAAGGGCGGGCATAAGCGGCCTCGGGCCTAGGCCGCCATTCGACGTCCTGCCATGTTATATAAATTTCAAGGTACGGAGGTTGGAACCTACGATCGCTCATAAGCGGGGGACTCAGCCCCCTCCAGAGTATGCAGTCCCAAGCCCGAACCCACCACACCCCCGCACCCCAGACTCAATCCCCCCGAAAGGGGAGAAAGCAGGCGGGCAGGGAGGCGATCCCGAAAGGGGCCCACCAAGAACTCCGACTTATTTACATTGGACACCGATGCTGGCCCTCAACCGCTGAGGCCTGGGGATAATTACGAACCTCATTTAGCCGCAGAAGCGTTACCACGGACCACCGCGAGGAGGCGAGATTCCACCGACCTGAGACGGGATATTCGTCTCTGATTGACCTGCCAGGATGGGAACTCCTTGTACTACCTATAACACTGGGCAGAAATCACATCGCGTCAACACCCACCTTGGGCCTTCGCGATGCTTTGTTTTAATTAAACAGTCGGATTCCCCTGGTCCGCACCAGTTCTAAGTCAGCTGCTAGGCGCCAGCCGAGGCAACCCGTCGGGACCCCGCGCGAACGGGACCCGGCGGGCACCGTAGCTGGGGAGATCCACGAGAAGAGCCCGGCACACGTCCAGAGTCGCCGTCGCTAACCGCCTAACCACTCCCCCACTCCGTCACAACCTCGACGCGGTTACGGACACCCACCGGCTAAACCCCCCCCGTTATCCCGACACACGAGGCGCCGAGGACGAGAGGACCGCGATCCACGTTCCGGACGGTGGAGAGAGGAGGGCGACGGCGCGATTGCTCCACCAGCCGCAGCTCGAGCCCAGCCACGCTTCGCAACCCAGCCCGACCGACTCAGCTCTTAGAGCCAATCCTTTTCCCGAAGTTACGGATCTGATTTGCCGACTTCCCTTACCCATAACCGTAATCTTGACCTTAGACTTAAACCTTAAACCTAAACCCTGAATCTCAAACCCGAACTCTGACTCCGACCCAAACCCCAATCTTGCCCCGCGGTCTTTATTCCTCCATTATTATATTCCCGGTAACACCGGGTATACAACCGGGACCGCTGTACAACAACACATCTGCTAGCAGACGGTCACGCACGTAGCTCGTAGCTCGCGCTAGCTACGAGCTAGCGCGAGCTAGCTTAAACATGGTTATAAAGGCTAATTTACGTGTAACATCTTTATTTGTAAATATCCCATACAACGTGGGAAACCTGCGGCTTAAAATCCGGTGCGGCTTATACAAGTACAAAATTGATTTTCTTTCTAAAATTAGAGCGTGCGGCTTGTAATCAGGTGCGCTCTATAGTCCGGAATTTACGGTACTTAACTAGGGTGACCAGATTTGAGTTTGTGAAAAAGAGGACACTTTGGCATAACTCCTTCATGATGTCCCCACTGAGATAAGAAAGGACTGGGGGGAGGGGGGAGCTGAGCGATTAACATCTCTCTTATTCTGCCTGTTTTGTTATATACATGCCTAAAAGGGGGATAATTGTTGTGTATCTGGCAACACTTAGATCAGTCGACCAATGACTGTTCACCCGGACGTTTTTGGAAACCCTGCCGGACGCTTTTTTTTTGGTCTCAAAAAGAGGACATGTCCGGGGAAAACCGGACGTCTGGTCACCCTAACTTAACCCTCTTCCATGAATCAGAAGTGAAATTATTTTGAAACTATGCACCATTTCGTGTCACGGAAGTATTAGGGTGGACCCAAATGCACGACTCAGGAGACAGAACTGGAAAATAATTCAATTTACTCAAAGTTCCGGCAGGAACAAAACAGACGGGAACATCTGAACACACTTGGTAACGCTGGAGCAGTGGCGTCGTTCCGTTAAAAAACCTGGGGCTAAAGCCCCGAATGTTTTTGGATTAGCCCCGAATGTTAATTAAAACTTTTTTTTTTTAAGTCTGCCATGAAAAAAAAAAAAAAGCTGCGCCCAGCTGCTGATTACGGCAGCTCGGCCGTGCTCCGCGCAGATATATCCACGCACACGGCGGGTGAACACACTCTTACTAGCACCCCCCCTCTACAACTCTGTTTGGGAGCACCGAAGACCCATCTTGACTCATTTGCTTCACTCTTCTGGGCTAAGCCCCGTATGTATCAAAATCCTAGAGACGCGTCTGCGCTGGAGGGCTTCAAGAAGAACACAAGACAACCTGTCAGAGGACAAGTGGAAGTGAGGGAGCTAAATAGTGAGGGACTAATGAGGGGAGGGGCTGCAGGTGAGAAGTAGTTTTTGGTTTTATTTCATGCTGTGATTTTGTTTCTTGTTTTTTATATTGTCTGTCACTGTTTTATGTTATCTTGTCTGAAACTTTGTGTGACGTGCTGCTGCTACCGTCTTGGCCAGGACACTCTTGTAAAGGAGATTTTTAATCTCAATGAGGCATTTCCTCATTAAATAAATAAAAAAAAAAGAAGAAAACAAAAGAAAGAAGGGCGTGAGGACCAGGTGAAGGTAATGAGGGACTAACGAGGTGATCAGAGGCAGGTGAAGGGAGTTGGCCTGACGAGATGGGAAGCAGGATCTGGAATGACATGATAGTGAGACAGGATGAAAACAACTAATACAAAAGGAAGGTATGGAGCTGAACTGTTACATTTCGTTCTAAATCTATTCTGAAATTAGACACACATTTGCTCATGAATGTTATTTTCTATATCTTTTATTTTTAAATTTTTAATTCTAAATCAGAATATCCTGTTAAGTTGTAATAGGTCATTTTGACTTTTCACATGTACATAGGGAAAGTTTATGCTTTAAATTAATACATATAGCAAGATATTGTCATCGGAAATATTAGGGAGAATATTGATATTGTTGTTGATGTGTTATGAAGCATAGGGGTAATGTCTACTCTACGTATATGTCAATGGCAGAAGTAATGTTCATAATTGTAGGTGTGTTTATGGTTACATGTATGCCGCATGAGAATGAAAGTTAGTTTATGGTTTCAATGTTGACACATAGGTTGAAGCCGGTTGAAGTCTGTGACGTTGCTTGAAGCAGGAGAGACATGTGGGACTTTTATTGTGAAAGGGGACTTTCATCGCACAGCTGACCGGAAGTAGTATTGGTCGCGGGATCATGACGTTTGACCCGGCTACTTTATGACCTGTTTTATGACCTGTTTTATGACCTGTTTATGACCTGTTTATGACCTGGTTTATGACCTGTTTATGACCTGTTTATGAGCTGGCTGTAAGCCAACAGAAGTGTAGCATGCTGAACTGACCAATGGAACTAACTTTTAAGATTCAGAGGCGTGGTTGCCGTTACTAATAAATGTGGGTGGAAAGGGTGAGTTTGTTCTCTAGACGGTTCCCTATCAGCTACGTTGCTTTTTTTGCACCATCATATCTTAAAGAGCTTGTAGTACCGTATCGCCCCACCAGAGAGCTGCGCTCACTAAATGCGGGGCTACTTGTAGTTCCGAGAGTCTTAAAATGTAAAATGGGAGCCAGAGCCCTTAGTTATCAAGCTCCTCTTTTATGGAACCAGCTTCCACCTTCAGTCCGGGAGGCAGACACGGTCACCACATTCAAGAGTAGACTGAAGACTTTCCTCTTTGACAGAGCTTATAGTCAGGGCTGAATCAGGTTTGCCCTGGTCCAGCCCCTGGATATGCTGGTATAGGCTTATAGCTGCTGGGGATGTTTAGGATGCACTGAGCACCTCTCTCCTCTTTTCTCCTATGGATGAATCTTCATCTCTCCATCACACATGACTAACTCTGCTTTCTCCCCGGAGTCCTTCTGACTTCACATCTCATGGGGTCATCGGACCCTATGAGACGGCATAGATTCCATCTGCTGATGGACCTTCGATGGTTGGATCGTGAGTTCCTGTCGCCAGCTGTGCCACTGCCCTGCTGGGACTCCGCCCACTCCTCCACTTGGGAGGTCTCCAAACTCTCCATCGTGGAATATGCCTAAATATGAACTATTGATAAACTCTGTCAGATTCCTTGAATGTATTTTAACTCTAAATATGTCCTTCTGTACACATTACATCTATTGCATCTGTCCATCCTGGAGAGGGATCCTCCTCTGTTCTCTCCTGAAGGTTTCTTCCCTTTTTTTCCCCCTGAAGGGTTATTTGGGAGTTTTTCCTGGTCCGATGTGAGGTTTTGGGTCAGGGATGTCTATGTGTACAGATTGTAAAGCACTCTGAGACAAATTTGTAATTTGTGAAACTGGGCTATACAAATAAACTGAATTGAAAAATTTAAATTTTAGTCCGTGGCGTAATATTCCGGTCGGCCCTACGATCGTAGCTTCAATTTACTGCTTAGACTTCTGGCCATTAAATATTGTTAAACGTATCTATCGCATTCAGATTCTCAATTTACATCGAGCACGAGACCTCCAGTTTGATACACTATAATAATACCAATATTAGAATAATTACCTTCTTTTATTCATCATTCATACAATTCATGATTTTTCATCCATTCATTTAGTTTAATCTATCACTATATCTGTATTTAAAGACGTATTTCGTCTTTTCACGTTCACCGTAAATTTGCTCTTATTTAAGAGTTTTCACACGCTGGTACCGGCCTGGTGTTCTTTAAAGAAACGGGCAGGCTGGCTTGACTGTTTTTTCGAAGTGGAGGCTGGCTTGACCGCAGTACAGATGGGCAACCCCATGAAGTCCAAGAGAGGGACATGGACTGTTTGCCTACTCCTGGGGTGTGTCTACTACCGCGCACTTTACAAAGTACACTACAAAACAGTACACTGAAATACAGTGCACTGACATCTGCAGTGCACTGCGTCGCTGAGAAGTGCTGATATCAAATGGAACACTTACGTTAGCCACATATCGGAAGTGACGCAAATCTGTTCACGGCACCCGCGAAAATAAAAGCCGGGAGTGACGTACGCAATCGCGGCAGGAGCCTCCGCCTTCTGGCGGAAGTCGAGATGGTATTTACATTTAATTGTGATTTTGCCTTACCTTCACAGCATAGCTTCATGTAGTAGTTGCAATTAAATTATTCTAGCTAGGTATGCTAAATCCTCAATTATCTTTGTCAGAAGTAGCCTTCTTCTTTGCAATCCATATGGAAATAAAACATGACATCTGTACATGTTTGTCCCTAGATTCCAATTAGTTTTAAGAATTATCCAGTGAAATGATAGGCATCATCTGCTTGAATTCACACAGTAATATGCCTACTTTGACTGACTGTACTTTTATACACATCTGTTGTAGTTATGTTTACCCTGATACAGGAATTATCAATTGAACACACAGGCATATTAATTATTGTTACAAACATGCATCAATTTTAATATAAATCAGAAAACACAATAAAAGACTCCAAATCCTCAATGACAATCCTCCAGGCGCTCGCTTCAACGGCCAGTCTGACGACAGATAGCTATGTCAGTCATCGGACAGTGTTAAACAACGGCTGTTCTGTTAAACAATAGAAATAGCTATTTTAATAATGGATTAACAATGGAATATGCTCAGTTTAATAACGGGTTAACATGACACAGCGAGCGTTTGCCCACACGCTTCCCGATCATTAATACCATTACGATAGCTATCTAAGCTCGTCCTTCTAGAAATAATTGCCCCTTCGAAATGCCACCGTTCACCGGCTGGTGCTGCCTGTCAAAGGCGAGGTGTGTTGTGGAGAGGTCCTTCGGGATACTGAAGACGCGATGGCGGTCCATCTTCTTAAGGCCCTGGAGGTGGATGTGAGGTTTGTGCCAGAGGTCATCGTCTGCTGCACTGTGCTCCACAACGGTGACCTGCTGGAGCCAGATGCAGATGTCGGAAGGGCAGCAGAGGACCAGCCAGAACCAGCACCAGCACCTCCAGGAAACGTCTCTGGGGCAGAAAACAGAGGATAGCCATTCAGTGCTATGTCCCAAACCACGATTACATTTAAATGAATACATTAAATATGTATAGGGGGTTCTGAACACCAGAATTGCCCTATAATTGGCAAACAATTTATGAGTTTGTAATATTACACCATCACCATTTCACTTGTTATCCAAATTATGTTGTCAATATGCTTCTAAAATTCCACAAGAGACTACCCACAGAAACCTTGAACCCTTTACTTTTCAAATGTATGCAGTTTAAAACTAAAATATGAATAAGCATTTATTCATTAATTAATTAAGGCCCTCGTCTGTCCCTAGACATGTGAAATACCACGACATTAAAGCTACAATTATTTCTAGAAGGACACGCTTAGATAGCTATCGTAACGGTATTAATGATCGGGAAGCGTGTGGGCAAACGTTCCCGGTGTCATGTTAACCCGTTATTAAACTTAGCATATCCATTGTTAATCCATTATTAAAATTGCTATTTCAATCGTTTAACAGAACAGCCGTTGTTTAACACAGTCCGATGACTGACATAGCTATCTGTGGTCGGACTGGCCGTTGGAGCGAGCGCCTGGAGCCCGCCGCCTGCCCCCGCTCGTCAAGCGAAAAGTGTCCGATAAAAGTGCACTTTCGTCGGACTGGCAATAGGACCGGGTGCTAGCTAGGTTTGCTAACTGTCGGTATATATCATATACATCGTTAACTCCACCAACTACTCATGTCGCTGGCTTTAATCTGAGAATGGCATGTTTGTAGTACATTTTAATATCAGTACAATGTTTAATTACCGCTGATACTTACATTTACGGGCTGTAGCTTTGTCTACCGCTTGAGTTACCGTAGCCATCTCGTCCGCCATTGTTTTGGAAATAAAATGAAAAGCTGGCGAAATGGCTCCTCCTCTTCGGCTACGTAGCCAAGATGGCCCCCGTTTGGGGCGAGTAGTGTCCATCGTTCTACACTACATTTTTTGCACGTTTGCAGTGCGCCATCCGGGTACTTTCAGTGCACTGAATTCTGCCGGTTTTGTCAGTGTCGCGCCCTAAGCACTCAAAGTCAGTGCTCGAAGTGCGCAAGTGCGCGGTAGTAGACACACTCCTGGTGTCAAAGGATGAAGGACTTCAGAATCAAGGTCTTCAGATCTAGCTCCAGTATTGCAAATGGAGAATTAATTATTTGTAGAGAATTAATTATTTGGTGAGTGCACTAGTCTGATGTTTTATTTCCAGAACAGACATACACTATGATCATGTTGTGTCAGGGCAGCCACTCCATATAATGCCGTTTGTTTGCTGTGAATTAAATTGAAAACATACTAATTCCCTGTATGAAGCTCTTAAGACAAATTGATTTCTAATGCATCATTTTGATTTGATGAATGGGCTGCATGTGATATGAATAT
>JAYMGU010000527.1:0-18632 GCA_036178185.1 Liparis tanakae | reverse complement strand
GGAGAACGGAAAAATAAAGAGGCGCCGCGGGGGGGACGGAGATAAGAGGCGGTACGCACGGGAGACGGAGATAAAGAGGCGTGTACGTTAACGGGAGACGATAAGATAAAGGCTATTGCACGAATGGGGAGAGCAAGAAGAGGCGCGGCACAAGCTAACGGGGACGGAGATAAAGAGGCGGTACAAGTTAACGGGAGACGGAGAGTAAAGAGGCGGCGGTACGTTAACGGGAGATGGAGAAAGCAGGCGCATAATGCTAACGTGACGAGATGGAGGCAAAGAGGCGTACGTTAACGGGGACGGAGATAAAGAGGCGTGTATCGTTAACGGGACAGATAAAGAGGCGTGCACGCTAACGGGGACGGAGATGCGAGTGCACGCGACCGGAGACGGAGATCAAGAGGCGCGGTACGTTAACGGGAGACGGATAAAGAGGCGCATACGCGTAACGGGGACGGAGATAAAGAGTGCGTGCACGCACGGGAGACGGAGATCAAGAGGCGGTACGCTAACGTGAAAGACGGATAAAGAGGCGACACGTTAACGGGGACGGAGATAAAGAGGCGCGGTACGTATTTAGAGCGCACGCGCAACGGGAGACGGAGATCAAGAGTGCGTGCACGTAACGGAGACGATATAAAGAGGCATGCATGCTAACGTGGGCTTATGATAAAGAAACGCTTAACGGGGACGGAGATAGAGTGTACTAACGGTATTTAGACGGAAAGTGGTACGCGAACGGAGACGGATAAAGAGGCGCATACGTTAATGTGGATGAAGAGGCGTGTACGTTAACGTGGAGACGGAGATTGAGGCGGTAATACTGCGAATGGACGGGATAAAGAGGCGCACATATCGCACGGGGACGGAGATCAAGAGGCGGTACGCAACGGGAGACGTTAAAGAGGCGCGCACGTTAACGGAGACGGAGATCAAGAGGCGTACGTTAACGGGGACGATGAGGCGCAGCTTAACGGAGTATTTATAAAGAGGCACGCACGAGGACGGGCGAGGCGGCATCGCGAATGGAGACGGATAAAGAGGCGTACGCACGGAGACGAGATCAGAAAACGCGAATCGGCGACGACAGAGGCGGCACGTTAACGGGGACGGAGATAAGAGGCGTGTACGTTAACGACGAGATAAAGAGGCGTGTACGTTAACGGAGACGGTTAAAGAGGCGATACGTTAACGGGGACGGAGATAAAGAGGCGCGTTAACGGGGGACGGAGATCAAGAGGCGTGCACGTTAACGGGAGACGGTTAAAGAGGCGTGCACGTTAACGGGAGACGGTTAAAGAGGCGTGCACGTTAACGGGGACAAAGATAAAGAGGCGTGCACGTTAACGGGAGACGGTTAAAGAGGCGTGCACGTTAACGGGGACAGAGATAAAGAGGCGTGCACGTTAACGGGGACAGAGATAAAGAGGCGTGCACGTTAACGGGAGACGGAGATCAAGAGGCGTGCACGTTAACGGGAGACGGATAAAGAGGCGTGCGGTACGGGGACGGAGATAAAGAGGCGTGCACGTTAACGGGGGACGGAGATCAAGAGGCGTGCACGTTAACGGGAGACGGTTAAAGAGGCGTGCACGTTAACAGGGACAGAGATAAAGAGGCGTGCACGTTAACGGGAGACGGAGATCAAGAGGCACGCTAACGGGAGACGATAAAGAGGCGCGTACGTTAACGGGACGGAGATAAAGAGGCGTGGTGTACGCACGGGACGGAGATAAAGAGGCGTGCACGTTAACGGGAGACGGTTAAAGAGGCGTGCACGTTAACGGGGACAGAGATAAAGAGGCGCGTACGTTAACGGGACGGAGATCAAGAGGCAAAACGTTAACGGGAGACGTTAAAGAGGCGTGTTAACGGGAGACGTTAAAGAGGCGTGACGAAAGTGGATGGAATCTGGCGAAGACGTGTACCTACATGGTTTTCTGGCCACATTTCTCACAGGTGGAGCAGTGCTTCCACTGCCGCCCTGCAGACAGAAGCACAGGTTGGAACACGCTTCCGGAGACAACAGAACATGGGCGCCTCCGCGGGAGAGAATAGAATACATATGCTTCTGGAGACAACAGAATATGGGCGCTCCGGAGACAATAGAATATGGGCGCTTCCGGAGACAACAGAATATGGGCGTTCCGTGGAGACAATAGAATATGGGCCTGGTGGAGACAATAGAATAGGGCGCTCTGGAGACAATAGAATATGGGCGCCTGTGGAGACAATAGAATATGGGCGTCTCCGTGGAGACAACAGAATATGGGCGTCTCCAGGAGACAACAGAACATGGGCGTCTCCGTGGAGGCAGCAGCAGTGGTGTGGTTGTGCGTTACCTTGATGGACATGATTGCACTTGGCACAGTGCTTGTTGAGGACGACACGAACTCTGACAGGCGGAGCACAGCCTGAGGGGGAGATACCGCCACGGAGCTTTAACACGACTCCAAACAGCAGCGCCGGAAAAACTGTGCTGGTCATCAGAATCAGTTTTATTGGCCAAGTAAGTTGCACACACGAGGAATTTGACGTGGTAAAGTGGCTCTATACATTACAACACAAAACAATACAAAACAAAACAGTGCAACGGTTCAAGAGGTTTAAGAAAGTGACGTAAGAAAGTATATATATGGTGGAATGGCTATGTACAGTAGCCGTGGAACGAGAGAGTAAAGATGCATATATAAATATATAAATATACATGCTACAGTGAGCTGCTCAACAGTGAGACGGCGGGGGAAAGAAACTGGTCTTGTGTCTGGAGGTTCTGGGGAACAGTGATCTGTAGCGTCTACCAGAGGAGGAGTTTAAATAGTTTGTGTCCGGGGTCATGCACTATACCTTTGAATATTGTTTGATTCTTTTTGTATCGCAATTGAAAGAAATGGTCAAAGAGTTATGTGTTGTATGGCAATATAGATTTCTCTGATGCTTTCCCAGCTAAGATCGACACCTCCGCCTACCAGTCTGTCCAGATTGTCATTGCTTCATATTTGTATCCAATCAGACAGAATTATTCCCTAATTATGGACACAAATGGTTTGAGGTCACACTGCCGTTGACCCCCAAACTCTAATCATAAAAGACTGACAGTTATGAGTTCAAAAGGTCTGATCACACGTCAGACGACATTCACCACCAACCCAAACTCCTAACATGACAACAATGTGGAACACGGATGTCTTAAGTTGGTCATAATGTTGGATCAGAGCTCATACCTGTAGCCCTCGTCTTTGGGCAGCACGTCTCGGGGGAGATGTTGGTGAACAGTCTCACGGGAGTTTGCTTCCTTCCGTCTTCCGTGTTTATACAGAGGATGGTTGTCATAGTCCACCTGGAGGAAAACAACAAACAGCCGTCAACGATTATCCACAACGGGCCACTGTCCCTTTAAGAGAAGCATCGTTGCTTTATAGTCTAATAACATTTAAAACAATCCATTAAAACAACTGAACGACGCTTCTTGTCTGTTAGAAAGTGAATTAAACGAGTCAGAATGACGCTTTCCAACATCTGGTTTTTATTCTAACTTCATATCGATAACATTTGAGCACGTCAGCCAGCTCCAACGTGACTGCAGGACGTTAGCCGTTAGCTCCTCCCACCACAGGGACGGTGGTGAAGCTCATGATGGCTCAAAACCTGGTAGTCCAGCATGGTGAAGGAGGAGACACTCCAGGATGCGAGGCTCAAAGAAGTATGGGAAGATCCACATCATGGGCATGTCCGTGGTACTGCAGTCTGGACACAACAACAACAACAACATTAGCTTCAAACCCTGGAGTGCCAGTATACCCGCTAATTTGTTTGTTATACGGTCAATACTCTGGTAGACAATGAATCAAAAAGACTGATGAACTGTGACCACTACATTGGGGTGAAGTATTCACACTCGGGGTTCCTACACATGTTGACCGATGGATTTCCAGGACTTTTCCATGACATTTCCATGACTTTAAAACCAAATGTCCATGACCAAACTGAAATCTCGGTATAAACATGAACAATTTAGAACATGTTGCGTATTGAGAGCGTACGCTGGCTTAAATTTTGAGCGTCTTTCTTTAAAAAAACATTAATTATGTCAAACTCTGCATTAATGACCATGTGAATACAACAACATTTCCATGACTATTCCAAAACTTATGATTTAAGTTTTTTCCAGGACTTTTCCAGGCCTGGAAATGACCATTTAAAAATTCCAGGACTTTTCCAGGTTTTCCATGACCGTAAGAACCCTGCACACTTCATTGTCCTCTATGTTTTAAACTACCTCAATGCAAAAATGATTTCTTCTTGTGGAGCTACAAAGATCTGCCTGATGGCTCAACGAGGTCTGGATGGTGGAATATTCCGACTACCAACTATTCATATACTGTCATATTCATTGATTGTGTTGTTACTGTTATAATTTGTGTGTAATGATTCATTCAGTCACATGACATCTAGTTCTGTCCATCCTGAAGATTTATTCCATATTTTTTTTTCTCCCCTGAAGGGTTATTTGGGAGTTTTTCCTGATCCGATGTGAGGTTTTGGGAGTTCAGATTGCAAAGCACTCAGAGACTAATTTCTAATTACAGGTGCTCTTTAGAGTGTTTTCGAAATAGATTAAAAAGAATTGGAGGAAATTCATCTAGTTGTGAATGTTTTCTATGACGGAGGAGGTGTGCTCCTGTGTGAGCTGGTCGTAAGTTGACTTGAGTCTTAGTATTTGGTTTTATTTCATGCTGTGATTTTGTTCTTGCTGTTTTTATATTGTCCGTCACTGTTTTATGTTTTAATGTCTTGAAATCGTTGTGTGACGTGCTACTGCCCTATACCGTCTTGGCCAGGACGGCTCTTGTAAAAGGAGATTTTTAATCTCAATGAGGCATTTCCTGGTTAAAAATAGATACAATAAATTAAAATAAATAAAAAAAATGCAAAATAAACTGAATTGAATTATTGATATACAATATCCACTCCATCTGTCATACCAGAAGCCTGCAGCTTCCTCCAGGTCTCTGAGATCAGAGAGAGAAGCTGTGGGCCAGGGACCTCACCAGGCCACCAGGCTTGGTGGGCCGTCCGGACACCATCACGGCCTTCTGGCCATCATGCCGCCGCCTGGTAGGAACGCCTGCAGCACGGGAGCCGGAGGCTCTGAGAGGAAGAGGCGTCAGAAGCAGTGGAGCCTCTCAGCAAACAGGAGACTGTGTGCAAGTAAGTTTTAGCAACTTACCTCCCGTGCCAAAGAAGTGGTGGTTGAACATGTTGTAGTGGCAGAACTCATCCCACTTGTAGAACTGGGCGTATCTGGAACATTGAAAACAAAAGTGTCGTGTTATCAGCCTGGACCACGCCTGGACGGTCATGTGGCATGTTCTGCCGGTTCCCGGTGCAAACAAGACGGAGCGACGGAGCAGGAAGTCTCAACAGGCCCGGCTGTCAGTCCACAGTGCAGTTGGTTACACACACACACACACACACACACACACACACACACCGGATCCTCAAGTGTGTGTGCAGACTAACAGGCAATTACACCGACTAAAGCTTATCGGCCAGAACACACCCTCTGACACACACACAACACACACACCCTCTGCACATTCAGTACAACACACAGCGAGCCGCAGCGCGGAGAGACCGAGAGGTAAGAAGGCTACAACACACTACAACACACTACATTATAGATACACACAGGGTTCTTACACATTTTGACCAATGGGTTTCCAGGACTTTATATCAAATTTCCATGACCAAACACGAACAATTTAGTAAATCTTGCGTATTGAAAGCGGTTAACACCGGCTGTACATTATAAAAAAAAAAAAAAAAAATCAGGGCAATGAACATGTGATAACAAATTTCCATGACTTCAAACTTCCAAAACTTTTATGATTTAGTTTTTTTTCCATAGTTTTTCCATGACTGGATATGACCATTTTAAAATTATGACCATGACCGTCACACACACACACACACACACACACACACACACACACACACACACACACACACACACACACACTCACACACACACACACACACACACACACACACACACACACACACACACACACACACACACACACACACACACACACACACACACACACACACACACACACACACACACACACACAGAAACACACACACACACTCACACAATACACACCCTGTTGAGAACAACAGACTGAGCTTGGCGGGTGGATTTCAAAAACAAAGCATTTCTCAAAAGCAGCAGGAGGACAGGTTTCCTGGCACAGCCACAGACTGGAGAGGTTGCTTTATGCCATTTTGTTCAGGCCTCAGAAATGGCCGAACAGAGTCTCTGCTGCTGGTCAAAGTCGGCCTGCTGGCGGTCAGCCACACCCCTGCAGGCAGCCGAACAAGGTCTCTGCTGCTGGTCAGTGACACTTGGCAGTCTGGCCCCCTGCAGGCAGCCACAGGGCACTGCTGGACGGACTGAGCTTCACCCACTGGACGCCAGCAGGACTGTCATCCGCTTCACCCCTGGGCCGCCCAGCAGTATTCCGCCTCCCAGCTCCCGGGCCGCCACTACAGAGGAAGATCGCTGCTGACGAATCCGCCGCCACCTTCGACGGATGAGCCCTCTCTGCCAGCCCCTAAAACTACAGCTTCAGCCTGTCCAGGAGCCAGAGGAATAGTGACGGGGCGTGTTCACCTTCACTAGTGGGGAACGTGGTTACTTTTTGCAACACAGCAAACCTCCATCGTTTCTCAGATTTGCTTGTGTTTTTGTGTATTTGTTGTCGTTTTCGTTTTCTTTGTTGCCAAAAAGACACTGTCAATAAGTCAATCAGCAATCAGCAAAGAATTTATCAGAAATTATTTTAAATAATATTGTACTTTTTTAGCGCTCGCTCAAAATATATATATAGGCAGGTCAGCTTCTCATGATGGAGATGAGAAGCTTTTTTGTCCTCGCGCCCAGTGAAACAACCACGACAACACCCGACGATTAAAGGAACCGCTGCGCTTCGGATAACGGATGTCCGCATAAGAGACATGCTGGTCAAACAAACGCGTCTCCTTTGGAGTTTCTGACATTTGAAAACGCAGTGCCAGCGTGAGAATTGAGGAAAATGTTCACCGTTTCATTTAGGTGGTCAGAAAGTGAACTAGTTGCGGCCGCTCCGCCCAGGAATCAGCTGGTCAGACGTCTGGGGACGGCGTCTGGAGCTGCAGGCCGAGTGGTCTAGGACCGGCGCTCACATCCAGTCTCTGAAGAAACGCCAAGGCCGATCTCTCTGTAAGTTACAAGCTGGATCTCAATACTCTCTAGAACACACACACACACACACACACACACACACACACACACACTCTCACACCTCTCTCTCCATTTGCTCTCCGTGTTGCTTCCTGAAGAGGAGCACAAATTCGAGGATGAAGCAGCAGGTTTCAGAGAGGGCTTTAATCTTGAGTTTGTCGCCTTGGCCTTGCGCTTTGGCAGATCAGGGCCGAGCAGGCCGTCCAGGACTACCTGGATCTGGACCTGAGGCAGACCAGAAGCAGCAGGCGGGCTTTGGACCAGGTTCTGACCAAGTGGAACCAGCACCAGGACCAGGTCGACAAGGCATCGGCAGCTCTCCCGAGAGGCGTGAGCTGCAGCGCGAAGCGGAGGAGGAGGGGGCAGGAAGGTTTGACCCCGTGCGATATCGCCTGAGCACCGCTGCTACCGCTTGAAGTGTGGTCCCGTCTTAACGTGTTCTTTCTTCTTCCTCTCAAGGGCCAGGCTGACGCTCCGAGGTAAGACCACTGACCCGTCATAGCGACCCATACAGCCCCTACACCACTCTCTCTCACTGTGATCTCTCAGTCCTAGAAGCGGACGCTCTCGGGAGAAAGACATCCGCCTGGAACGAGGAGCGTTTCCAGGTTCCTTGAAGACGCTGTCCCAGATCTCCAGGCAGCTGAGCTCAGCCAGCTGCAGAGGCAGCTCCTGTTAGGTAACATTTTTATAAAAGATGCGTATGCCGGCTTATATTTTGATTTTGGCGTCTGAGCCGCTTCTTTAAAAACATATTAATTATTTCAAACTCGGCATAAATGGACATGTGATAACAAATTTGGAAAATATGGAAATTTGTTATAATCACATGCCGTATGCTGAGTTTGAATACTAATATGTTTAAAAAGAAAGAGTTCTTACAATAATTTTGACCGATGGATTTCCGTGACTTTTTCCATAACTTTTCACCAAATTTCCATGACCAAACTGAAATCTCGGTAAAAACATAGAAGAATTTAGAAAATGTGCCCTATTGATTAAATGCTACTGCTTATGATGTAAGCGTCTTTCTTTTCAAAAAATATTTAAGTATTAGTATTAATTATTTCCAATTATTCGGTGTCAAACTAGAGTGTAAATGAACATGTGATTATAATAAAATTTCCATGACTTTTCCAAAACTTTTTTATGATTTAAAGTTTTTTCCGCTTGACTTTTCAGGCCTGGAAATGTCCATTTAAAATTCCATGACTTTTCCAGGTTTTCCCATGAACGAATAACCCTGTCTTAATATGCAAACAGTTATAAATTGTTCATGTTTATACCGAGATTTCAGTTTGGTCATGGAAATTTGGTTTTAAAAGTCATGGGAAATCACCACCTGGTGGTCAAATGGGTATGGGTAAGTGAACCGTGCGCGTGCAACCGACCAACTGGACTATTGAAGCTTCTTTCTACTCGGTTCTCCGTGCAAAGCTGTGCAGCGATCGCTGTGCCGGAGCAGCCACACTGCTGCAGGCCGTCTCTCCACGCTCACTCGCTCTCTCTGCTTTCAGACTCCTCCCACGTGGTGATAAACAGGCAGGCGATGCAACAGCCACATCGCGAAGAAAGTGAAGTGACCTCCAGAGGGGGCGGCTTGTCCTTCTCCGACTCCGCCCCCTTCCGCCCGAGCACCCCCCTCCAGTTCGACAAGGTGTGCGCTGCGCTCTAGGCGCGCTCGTCCTGCGTCGCTGGCCGGGCAGCGGTACTGGGAGGTGGACGTGCGCTGCTGCTGCTGCTGCTCGGGTGTAAACGTGAGGGCGATTGGCGCCCTTCGGCAGCCTGGAGAGGAAGGGCGCGACAAGACAAGGCCGCCAAGCAGCTGGCCGGAAGCCTGGCAGACTCCTGGTGCGCGTGGGAGCTGCTTGCTGGGGTCTCTCTGGCGCGTCTAACTGCTGAAGTAACATGCCACAGGCTCGCCGGGCGCCTGGGCAGATCGCTGCTTGCTGACGCGTGGCCTGCGGGCGCGGGCAGGCGCAGGGGCCGCCCGGCCCACGGTGGGCGTGGTGAGCTTCGAGCAAAGGCCAGCTGGTGTGTTCTCACACGACGCGACACCATGGCCGTGCAGGCAGAGGTTCCTCGCCCGCCGTGGCGCCGTGTTCGACCAGGGTGCACCACCAGTTCACAGAGCCCCCTGTACCCTGGGCTGCGCCTTTCCGCTCGCTTCCTCAGACGGAGAGCCTGGAGAGCCAGCTGTGGCCCAATCACCGGAGCTCCGCCAGTGACTTCTCCCAGTAGAAGAACAGGAGGAAGGAGACAAACCTCAGGTCCATGTCCAGCAACAGGCTCTTCATCGGCTCTAAGCTGCCTGCCTGCGCCGGCTCGCAAGGTTCGCAGCAGTCAGCTCCCTGAAAGTCTCTGATCAGCTCTGAAGTCTGGCAGGCAGAACAACAACAACAACAACAATCATTATTGAGTCAAACTTCAATAAAAGACACGTTTCTAAAGTGTTATGACCACTGTGTTACTTGTGTTTTTCTCTAAATGTGTATTGCTGCTGGAGGCCGGGTTAGCGTCAATAAAAGCTGTTCTAAAGCAGCACACTCTGAGTACTTGCTGCTCCGGGACTGCGGTTTATTTACGCGAATATGTCGCGTAACATGTGTCAAACCTGCAAACTCATGAGGGGTGAAAAAAAGGGGACAACAGGGGGTGCAGGTGACTTTTTGTTGTCGCTCTCCCACATCCACATACGCGTTTTGAAGCTTTTATAACTAGTCTTTGATTGTTCTGACGCAAAATTAAATAATAATAACAAACATTTTAAAAAAAAATTGAATAATTCAGTGATCGGGGCCCTCAATAATTGTCTGCTTTCATAAATAACTTTACATTATCATTATATATAATATGGTTAAAGTCATACATGAACCAACTTCCCTTCCTCTTGCTTTAACTTTCGTGTGCTCTGCTGAGCTTTTGGCACAGGTCTGTTCCATAATTCTGTTCCTTCGACGCAGGTCCCATAGTCAAATATGTTTTATCGCTAAGATCACCACATCGCATGTCTCTTGGTGTCTCACAATCTCATAAACGCCGGCCCCCCCACCCCCCCAAAACAAAAAAAAAGTCTTTGGATCTACACTATCCACATGGATGACCCATTTAATTTAAAAAAGCGGCAGCATTTAGCCCGAAAGGTGACAAGTTTGCAGGTTTGATGTGTGCATTCTGCACGGTTGTGTGGATAAAGAAACGCAGGGCCTCACCGATAGTATTAGTTTGAGACTGTGGAGATAGAGATCCCCGTGGCGTTTAATTGGAGTTTAGAGCGATGTTTATCAGTGGCAGAAGGTGTTTGTGGGTTAAGTGGTGTGGATCAGTTTGAAATGGTGCAGAACCACCATGAACTTCTTTATAGCAGTGAATCTTCAAGGCCAATACAGACAGAGTCCATTGTTTCTGAATAATCTATGCCATGATTTATTTTTATAGCATTTAGCACTATCTCCTCGTGGATATCAACATCAATACTGACTCAACCAATGCACACTAATATCTGTAAAGAGATTCTTAAGTATATACCCTACTCCCTTTGAACATGTTCCCCCCCGTGTATTGTTGTTATACTGTGATTCTACTCTCTACTGTAAGTTTGTGTACATGTAATATTTTGTGTGAGTTAAAGTGTAAGCTACTTCAGTGGGTTAATTGACCTAAATTTCCCTCAGGCTTCATAAAGTATCTTTGAAAGAAGTGTCTCCCTCTCTCTCTCTATCGATAGATATAGTTGATACTCAACTATATCTATCGATAAAACCAGAGGAGACTAACCAACTCACTAAAATTCAAGCATGTCTTAGTGACATAAAAACATGGATGACCGGCAACTTCTTGATGTTAAACTCAGACAAAACCGAAGTAATAGAAGCCTTTATCGGCCCTTGAGCACCTCAGAGATCAATTATCTGGTGATGTGATTTCTGTGTAAAGATGGCACATTACTCTAGCATCCAACACCACTGTAGAATCTCGCGTTATCTTTGATCCGGGACTTGTCCTTTAACTCCCACATAAAGCAAATCTCAAGGACTGCATTCTTCCATCTACGCACATTTCAAAAATCAGGCACATCTTGTCTCAAAAAATGCAGAGAAATTGGTTCACTTGCGCGTTCGTTACTTGAGACTGGATTACTGCAACTCCTATTATTATCAGGCTGCACCTTAATAAATCTCTTAGAGTCCCTTCCAGTTGATCCAGAGATGCTAAAAGCTCAGCTCGTTATTGCAGCTCACTAAAACTAAGAAAAGAGATCACATTACTCCTGCCGCACTAGCTGCTCTGCACTGGCTCCTGTAAAATCAAGAATCACTTTTTTTAAATTCCTTCTCTTAACTTGAAAAGCTGCTGTAATTGGTGATGCACCATCATATCTTAAAGAGCTTAGTACCGTACCGTATCCGCGCCCCACCAGAGAGCTGCGCTCACTAAATGCGAGGCTACCTACTTGTAGTTCAAAATTCCGAGAAGTCTTAAAATAGTAAAAATGGGAGCCAGAGCCTTTAGTTATCAAGCTCCTCTTTTATGGAACCAGCTTCCACCTTCAGTTCAGTCCGGTCCGGGAGAGGCAGACACAGTCACCACATTCAAGTAGACTGAAAGACTTTCCTCTTTGACAGAGCTTATAGTCAGGGCTGAATCAGGTTTGCCCTGGTCCAGCCCCTGTGGATATGCTGGTATAGGCTTATAGCTGCTGGGGATGTTTAGGATGCACTGAGCACCCTCTCTCCTCTTTTTTTTCTCCTATGGATGAATCTTCATCTCTCCATCACACATGTGCTTTCTCCCCGGAGTCCTTCTGACTTCACGTCTCATGGGGTCATCGGACCCCTATGAGACGGGTATAGACTCCATCTGCTGATGGACCTTCGATGGTTGGATCGGGTGAGTTCCTTATGCGCCAGCTGTGCCGCTGTTCCTGCTGGACTCCGCCCACTCCTCCACTCAGGAGGTCTCCAAACTCTCCATCGTGGGGAATATGCCTAAATATGAACTATTGATAAACTCTGTCAGATTCCTTTGAATGTATTTTAACTCTAAATATGTCCTTCTGTACACACGTACATCTATTGCATCTGTCCATCCTGGAGAGGGATCCTCCTCTGTTCTCTCTCTCCTGAAGGTTTCTTCCCTTTTTCCCCCTGAAGGGTTATTTCGGGGAGATTTTCCTGGTCCGATGTGAGGTTTTGGGGCAGGGATGTCTAGTGTGTACAGATTTTGTAAAAAGCACTCTGAGACAAATTTGTAATTTGTGAAACTGGGCTATACAAATAAACTGAATTGAATTGAATTGAATGATCCAGGAATTGATCGTACTTGGCTAAACCTTCAATGAATCACTTGCAAGAAAAGGCGCCAAAAAACATCTGTGTGTGTGTTTCTAGAAAAATACACTGAGGACGTAAACTGAACTGAAACAAAACAAATAGAATGTTTGTTTAGAAACATGATATTTATTGTACCTTCTCTGTTACTTCTACCTGGAGATTTCAGGTATTCATTCATGTGTGTGTGTGTGTGTGTGTATGGAAAAAGGCCCTTTGTGGAAACACAGAAAAAAATCAATGTAAATTGGAAACACACTCATTAAAGGTGTGTGTGTGTGTGTGTGTGTGTGTGTGTGATGCCCCAGGGTAGGGCTCAGGTGGTGTTTGGTTGCCTATGTACCTCACACGCTACTGCACTGCACTGTCAGTCCCATGATGCACTTGTGAAACAGCTCAGGAATCCAGGAGGTCAGAGACCAGGAGGTCAGAGACCAGGAGGTCAGAGACCAGGAGGTCAGAGACCAGGAGGTCAGGGACCAGGAGGTCAGAGACCAGGAGGTCAGAGACCAGGAGGTCAGGGACCAGGAGGAGTCCAGGGACCAGGAGGAGTCAGAGACCAGGAGGAGTCAGGGACCAGGAGAGTCAAGAGACCAGGAGAGTCAGGGACCGGGGAAGAAGAGTCAGAGACCAGGAGAGTCAGGGACCAGGAGAGTCAGAGACCAGGAGAGTCAGGGACCAGAAGAGTCGGAGACCAGAAGAGTCAGGGACCAGGAGGTCAGGGACCAGGAGAGTCAGGGACCAGGAGAGTCAGAGACAAGGAGAGTCAGAGACCAGGAGGAGTCCAGAGACCAGGACCAGGAGGTCAGAGACCAGGAGGTCAGAGACCAGGAGGTCAGAGACCAGGAGGTCAGAGACCAGGAGGTCAGAGACCAGGAGGTCAGAGACCAGGAGGTCAGAGACCAGGAGGTCAGAGACCAGGAGAGTCAAGAGACCAGGAGAGTCGGAAAACACATTATTGCGAATAAAGTTGAGAAGCATCAGCTAATAATCTGAATGCAGGAAAGAAAAACTAATTCCACTTTCAGTAAAGGCAATATACTCTAATCTACTCATTGGAGCAGACTATACACCTGGAGCCTCAGAACATAACACATTAACTCACACTGTGTGTGTGTGTGTGTGTCTGGTGTACATCCAGTTCTTAATGAAGGTCTCTAATAAACCGCCTTTGGCATGTGAATTAAATCAACTAATAAATGCGAACCAGCAGATACTGTGAGGAAGAGAACTTCAGCCCGAGGCCCAGTGCCCCAACGCTCCCTGGATCCCTCTGATTACTAATCAGGACCGCAGGATTAAAATGCTCCACAGCATCTTCGGTGATATTCTCGTTGTTTTATGGAGTCTGAAGGTGAGCGGAGATATAATTATGAGGTTTTGCAGTGTGTGATTAAAATCAGAAGATAGATGTAACAAGGAAAGTACACTATTGACATCCATTGTTAGATTTATATATTCTAGCTTTAATTAAATAATAAGTTNGTAGTAGCCTGTGGTAGCAAATAAGAATGGGTAGGAAACTAGGATGTAAAGGTGTCTTTTGTTGTTCTGGGATCAACTCATGTAGAGGCCTTTTTTGAGGAGAAGGACATTTAAACTGTTAACGCCTGTCATTATTAAGGCCTGTATGGCGGAACCTTCTATATCTAAAATAATACACATGTGTTGAGAGACCTAGCCTCTGGTCACACAGATAGATATCACCTGAGCCTACTTACATTCTCTGAGATGAGAATAGTTAGCCATTATGAAATGAATCCCCCCCCACAGCGGGCCCCCTGCTGCTCCCTCTGTGCGGTGCTAACAGGATTAGCCTGACGCGGCAGCCTGCTGATGAATAGCCCGCCGTATGTGTGAGGTAGCGTGTTGGCGGCGCTGGCCCCTGGCATCCATCAGAACCGCCCCCCTGCCTGGCGCTGTGGCACCGAGGCTAAGCCGAGGGAAGGAGAACCGCACGTGCAAGGGTATCTCATGTACCGGTGTTCGATTCAGTTCATGCTACTTGTCGAGAACGGCTACCTTGTGGTATTGCGCATGCGCCGAGTCGGGTTTTTCAAGAGTTTGTTTGATACGCCCATAATGTTTTGCCACCCTGTCCGATGCTACGTCTGATAGCGAGGGGGAGTGACATCCTCAAAATCTCGATTATTTCCTAGTTAAAAGTACATTCAGCATGTATATTGTACAGGTAGTAATAATATGTAGTAATGACATGTAGATTAATGAGTGATAAGCGAGTTACTATTTCTTTTGTGTCAACAAATTATTGTAAAACATGAGTTTGATCACATTATCATAATAAAGCACTGGTATATTATTAGAGTATTATTGTTGAAGATAAACACTTTAACAGTGAAAAGTGAAACATTGAACTTTGAAAGAAAAGCATATTTTGATAGTACAATAACATCCTACCAGATAGAGGTACAATGAATCGATACACACCTATCGGTTTTATGCAGAGGTAGCAAATTCTGACAAGGCAGCAAAAAAAATGACAGGAACACCGGGATTATTCTGGATTATGTTCAAATAGGGTGACCAGATTTGAGTTTGTGAAAAAGAGGACAATTCGGCATAACTCCCTGTCTGTTTTGTGATATACATGCCTAAAAGGGGGATCATTTTCGTATATCTGGCAACACTGAGATCAGTCGACCAATGACTGTTCAGGTGGAACGTAAGGGAGATACCATTTACAAAACGTGTAAGGGGTAAAAACTAGTTTGTGAAAACCCAGAGAAAAGCAAATATCCGACGAAGCAAAATCCAGGACGTTTTTGGAAACCCTGCCGGACGCTTTTTTTGGGTCTCAAAAAGAGGACATGTCCGGGGAAAACCGGACGTCTGGTCACCCTATAGTTCAAAGCCATGCAACATCTGTATTAACATGTTAACAACGTTCTTTTTCCACACAGCAGCCCAGGACAATCAATTTGTATTCTGCCTTCAAAATAAAAGAAAAAAGCGATATGTATTCGTACAAAAAGAAGCTCCAATGCGGCATCGGAGCCAGCTGAACCTGCTGCTGCTGTGGGTTTCTCTCCGCCAGAATAATAGAGTACCAGAAAAACAACTTTACTTCAGAAATGTCAAAAAATCGGAAATCTCCAAATTAAAAGATTTTACATGTAAATAATATGAGCCAGATCAAAGAAGAAGCCCTATGAAGACGGAGAACATGAGGGACGCTGATTCAGAGATGACTCGGGTGGCAAAGGGCCAGAGGCCCCCCCCACACTACACACACAATAACATCATATTGATCTCGGCACACAGATGAGAATCAGTACTCTGTGAGCGTGATATGTCAGAGAGCTAAACGACGTCTGTTCACCTCGTTCCGCCCTCTCTCCGCCTGCGGATCTAGCGCTTTCTTCCTCTGTCTCATCTAATTTTGGAGGTTATTTTAACCAAGTATGGCTTGGAATAGCTCACTTCCTGAAATGGAAATTTGGGATGAACACAATCGGGAACTTGGCTCCATCACTGTCACCACCTCGAGGGAATAAGTGAGTCATGTTAACCTCAACATAAGGACTGCAGTCACACCAGAGGGTGTGTGTGGGGGGACACTTTTCCATCTCCATCTGCAAAGTGATCTCACTTTTATTACATTCTTTACCAATATTTCATTATGCAATTGTCGTTCCTTCAGTGATGGGAAGCATATGGCCTTTTTTTGCTTATATGTTCCCATTAGAGAGTCTATAACTTCTAAGCAGGGCTCGCTGGCCTTCTCCAAGACAGCAGCGCCATTAATCAAACTGTTACACCAAGAAGGGTTTTCTCCCACTCGAGCAAATACATCTCTATAAACAATTTACATTTGCCGCGCTCTGTGTTTACATCCGATCAGAGTTACACATGTCGCGCACAGCAACGGACGGAGGGATGTCGAAAAAGTAACTGAAGTAGTTTCATACTTACACTGTGTTGATCTGCACTGCACACATTTCATTTACACTACACACATACACACACTTTGCATTTTTGCACACTATCTAGATATATATATATATATATTTTTTTATTTTATTTTACAGTGCTGGTATTACATATATGTTGTGTATATATACATATATATGTTATTTTATTTTGTATTTATATTTCACTTTGCACACTTTTACTTTTATGCACAGTCACTCACTTTCTTTCTTATACTTATATTTTATTGTGTTTAGTTTTTATCGGTTGCTGCTACAAATTTCCTCTTGAGGGATTAATAAAGTATATTTCCTATTCTATTCTTCTAGTTGTTAGAAGACCAGTTTAAAACACGCTGTGCTATAATATCACTTTATGAAGTGGTTATGGCTGATGTAGAATCGATATACCATTGAGAACAATGAAGCCAGTTCCTTTTTTACAGGAATACGGCGGCTCTAGTTCACATGGTACCATCACAACATACTTAATGTTGATGATGCAGCCCTTTTCTACTTTTAGGCCAATAAAGAAAAGTAAAAAAACGGATTCATTTATTCGCTATAGAACTCTATTCAGGCACAGAAGAGTTAAAGCTTTTCATATCAGTATATTGTTTATTGATTTTCATTCTATATAAATATGTATGAAAAAAGTGTACCAAATAAAGATGTTAAAAGCAGAGCTTAGAGTCACACAGTGAGCTGAGGCCCTCAGAAGACGTTCCATACAGGTGTTCTTGCTGAGTCTTTGCTTCATTTCCTTCCAGAGCCGTCCCCAATAGGACTCCTCCCCATGCACTGCCGCCACCAATAAGACTCTCCTGCACACAAGCTACACCAATAGGACTCTCCTCCCATGCACACGCCAGCCACAAGACTCCTCCCCATGCACAAGCCACCAATAGGACTCCTCCCCATGCACAAGCCACCAAGAGGACTCCTCCCCCATGCACCACGCCCACCAATAGGACTCCTCCCCATGCACACGCCCACCAATAAGACTCCTCCCCATGCAATAAGCCACCAACAGGACTCCTCCCCCATGCACACACCACCAATAAAGACTCCTTCCCCATGCACACCAAGAGGACTCTCTCCCCCATGCACAAGCCACAAGAGGACTCCCTCCCCATGCAAGCCACCAAGAGCTCCTCTCCCTATGCAAGCAAGCCACCAAGAGGACTCTTCCCCCATGCAGACGCCTACCAAGGAGGACCTCCCCCATCGTCACGCCCACCAATAGGACTCCTCCCCCATGCACAAGCCACCAAGAGGACTCCTCCCCCACGTTGCACAAGCCACCAAGAGGACTTCCTCCCCCTCCCCCATGCACAAAGCTTTCACACCAAGAGTAGACTCTTCCCCCATGCACAAGCCACCAAGAGCCCATCCGCTTCACCCTTACAGCAGCAGGACAAACACAGCAGACGTAATCCAGAATTGGAAATGATCAAACAAGAGCCCTGGAGATGTGTCCCGAGACCAGAGACCCTTATATGGGTCACGACAAAGTCCTCCTCTCAGGTAGCCATGAAGGGGAGCTCAAGAATCCAATCGGCAGTTCAAACATGTACATGTCTGCGTGGCAAAGTGAAGAAATTGAGAAATCTCAGTGTCACCAGAGGGAGAAACGCCTATTGACTGCTGATCATTGCTCTTCCTGTGCTTGTGTTCTTATTGTCTAATTTATTTGCTTTTTTGGGGGTTTGATTTGTTACATACATCCCTGATAAACCCCCACAACCGATGAACTGAAGATTACATTCCATGGTATTAAGAATGCCGTCATTTAGCAGACGCTTATCCAAAGTTTATCACACAATAAGTTCCAAGGTTTAAACCTAGAGTACAAACTAAAGAACAACAAGAATAGTTAAGAAAGTAACATTTCAACATAGCTTCAAAACTATAAAAGTACCATAATAAGATATTTTGGCAAGTACGCAAAAAAATCGGTTTTAATCCAGATATAGTTGAAAAATGAAGGTGCTGGGAGCTCAGCGGAAGACATTTAAACGCGGAGCACAGTTGGGGAGAGGAAAGGAAACTCCGGGGATGTAAACAGAATCCAAAACAACAGCA